>BRDA01000056.1:0-20500 GCA_036984385.1 Crenuchus spilurus | reverse complement strand
TATATATATAGACATGAATTAAATGTCAGTATTTTGGTACATTTTGTAACAGCTTAGCTACTGTAACATTTGCTATGTTTCAGCACTTGCCTTTGACTGTAATGTGAGTATAATTGCAACAGCAAGCCAGTCTTCACATTCGGAATCAGTCTAAAGGTCTAAAGTTTTGGAATAACTTTGGAATAACCAAAAGATCTCTTGGTTAGATTGGCAATCATTGAACTTGAAGCTGTAGCAGTTTGACAGATCCTAGTGATCCCAAATTCGACAAAATGGTACAATAATATAAGATGTAGGACAAGTCAATGCCGCAATTATTTTCATATCATATAGTCAGTCTATGCAGTTTTATTCACATTCAGTCCACTATGCAGTGAGACGCTGGTGAGTTCCATCACATCTTTCGCTCTGTGCACTTCTCAGTAATCCCTGAAAAGGCAAACAGATGCCACCTGTTAAACCTGTGAGGCCTCATGTGGCCTTGGCTGCTAATCCAACTGCTTTAAAACCTCGCTCAGCCTCTTTGTCTCCATGAAGGAAGCCGTGCTTGGCAAAAGCAGAGATTTTCATTTCAGAGAAACAGATAAGGAGCAAAGCAAGCCACATGTTGTGGTGGGGGCTGATCACAAATGAATCTAATTAAGTTAGGCTAGATTATCATCAGATCATTGCTTCAGTGTAAGTGTGCACCGGTGTTAAATGTCTTGCTCTTTACAGTGCAGCAGCATCGGTTAGTGGCTGGTGTGAGTCTTCATAAGATTTGTTGTGGGATTACTGATACTGTGTTGTCCTTCTTATACCAATGCATAGCCGTTTTGTTGATTAGTTTAGCCATTTTGTCTATTAGCTTAGCCATTTTGTCGATTAGCTTATCCATTTTGTTGATTGTATAGCCATTTTGTTGATTAGCATAACCATTCTGTTGACTAGTATAGCCGTTTTTTGTTAGCTGTAATAAGCTAACTCTGTTTTGAGAGAATTGAAATTATTTCATTGTTGATTAGGATATTTTTTCAATGAAAAGCAAAATATTTATAAAAAATGTCACATATAGCATGTTTTTCACAACTTGTGCTTAAATTGTCTTAAATTACAGTAATAATACATCTGATATTGGATATATTGTCAGTTAATGCCTCAAAAATAACACTTAGAATATTGCTAACGCTGTTTGTTAAGCAAAGCTATAGTGTAATCTCAGTGTTTCAACTAAATTCCAACCCTATCCTAACCCTATCTTGGTATATTCTTGACATTACAACATTATTTGTTGAATTTTAAGACTATTTCTTATTAATTTACTTTTAATCATGCACATATTTCAAAGAAGGGAACCTCCTTCAATCTTATTTCATTTGTATGTGTTTATTGCCACAGGTAAGTAATGACATTGTAAGTAAAAATAAAAAAGTCTGATAGCCATTCATTTCTAGTGATGTTTGTCCTTTTTGTGGATTAGCCCACATCTAAATTAGACATCAGCTAGCATTTAAATCTGTAAGAGTAGGCCTCTAAGTACCTCTGTTAACGTCAGCACAGCTTTACAGTCCATACCTCCTCCAACTAAGGGTTGCATAACAGTATGCAGAGCTACTTTCAGTGTGGAGTATAGAGTAACTTTTTATTTACTGTGTCACTGTTGAGTGTGAATGTATCCCATGGTAAATTTAAGTAACAGCAATATTTGCTGTTAGAGTAATTAGTTTCGTCTTAGATATTTTTGATCGGTTAAGAATCAGTGATAGGATAGCGCACTAAAATTAATTAAAGTACTAACATAGTTCAGTAAAATGAATCTGTGTACTAGCATAGTGCAATAAAATTAATTATAGTACTAGAATACTGCACTAAAATTAATCTGAACGCTAGCATAGTGCAGTAAAATTAATTATAGTACTAGAATACTGCACTAAAATTAATCTGAACACTAACATAGTGGACTAAAATTAATTATAGTACTAGAATACTGCACTAAAATTAATCTGAACACTAACATAGTGGACTAAAATTAATTATAGTATTAGAATACTGCACTAAAATTAATCTGAACACTAACATAGTGGACTAAAATTATAGTACTAGAATACTGCACCAAAATTAATGTGAACACTAACATAGTGCACTAAAATGAAAAAAGTATACAAATAATAAAAATAAAACTCAAATCTCTCCAGTTAGGCAGTGGAGCTATACCATACTCCAGAGCATGTAAATAGAAGTAAACTGTAATGTATATTGCCATTGCTGTGATTAATCATTATTATGCAGATGTAATTATATAATGTGGGAATTTATTCAACTCTATCATGTTTTTTTGCTTTTAAATTTATCCAAATATATCCTGTAATGCTCTCACTGATGTGCTCCTATTTAACCCCTTTCAGGTCATCATTTTTCCATTCTAACTTACACTTAAGTATCATAATCATTTTCAGAGGAGTCATTTAGAGCCATATGTTTTTACGTTACTGAAATAAAATAATTTGATGTAGATTTTCAGCAGTTCATATTTAGAAACCAAGTTGAAAATTGCCTATTTTTAATTCATTGTTTTTGTGATGTCACAAAAAACAACACATTAAATGTCTTCATTTATTCAGCTTACAGCAGGTTAGTCCTACCCATACATACTAAAGTTATAATAAACTGGGACTGCTTTTAAAATTAGGCAAAATACAGCCCAGCCAATCAGAACAGAGGTAATTTACATATGTGAGGCATTTTGTTACATTGTTACATTGACCAAAAGAGGTTGAAAAGGTAATTATGTTGGTGCATAAAATGTTTGTTTTATGAGTATAAACATAAGAAAAATTTAGAATATGTGCTCTTTAAAAAGAAGAGCAGAATAATAAGCTAAATAGTAAATCAGTTTAAAGGCTAAAATGAAATCATTTCATACCATGATAAGCAGTTTGCTGGGAGGTGTCAGACAGGCTGGGCAGGTGAGCATAGGGGTCAGAGGTCACCTGCTTTCCCTGTTCCCCCAGATCATCGTCTACTTTATGGCTCCCCACAGGGTTGAGCAAGGGGTCCTGGTCTTTACTGAAGCCCAGAATGACGTCAATGCTGTGGACTCGGCCACCGACACCTGAGCCACCTCCTTTCCCCAGGTCATGGTAGTTATCTGTGGAGAGGCAGCCATCGTCCGCCATGTTTATGGTATCCAGAGACAAATGCATTCGAACCCACTCTTTGAACACACCTCGTCAGAACAGAAGACTGGACTGTATGTCCAGACAGAGATCAGTTCTAGAAGAATCCAATGTGATGAACTGAAGATTCAGAGAATGGAGAATGGAGTTAGATGGAAGACTCAGATTAGATGCACACAGGAATCATCTATCAGACAAGAGCAGCCATGATGCTTGATTCTGATAATTATGAGACGGAAAGCTCAACACTTTTTAAAATAAAAATGAGACACATCTGACTAAGCTTTTTGAACAACATTATGGAAGTCCACACATCATGTCAACAGCTCAATTACCCTGAATTAACCAAAAATATATTTCAGGTAATTCAGTGTAATGTTGACATGTTAACATTAAGCTCAAATTTAAATGTCATTGTAGCTCAAGTAAAATTTTCCAAATATTAACAAGCTAATTTGAAACTACTCATTAATTACTCAGAAATTACATACAAAGTGACTGTAATTGCACCACACTATAATAGAGTACTTTGTGTTGTTGTCATAGGATAGCATGACAAATCTATGAATTCTAGCCTTTTTGTCAACAAAGGTTCAGTATATATGTTGTACGCTACTGTGTAATTATATACACAATTACACAAATGCCCGAGAAGAACGCAGTTTCTCAGGCTGAGCTTTCAGTGGATGGTTGTTTTCATGTAATGTAAATGTTCTATACTAATTAAAAGTGTCTCTAGAAACCAAGAGCCATGTAGGATACTGTCCTTTTAAGATTAAATTCAACAAAAGTAACATTTAAAAATAACATTTCTGTGCTTCAGTGGCACAGCTCATGTAACAAAAATGTTTTAAAAACATTTTCTTAACATTCCGACAATTCCCCACAAAACAAAAACACTGAAACAATGTTAATATACCAGCACACATAAAACTAATATTTTACTACAATTTTACCGAATGGCTTGAAATTTTATTAGAATGCTTCATCAGCATTTTTAGAATGTTTGCTTTTAACATTTAGAGAATGTTGCTTGTTACCTGTAATTCTTCTTTTATGAAGTTGTTATTAACCTGATGCACTTCTTAACTCTAATGTATGTTAATGCGTGAACATTTAATTCCAACTATTTTTGGATAAATTGTACTGATCCTTTCATCCTGAAATGTTTACACAGTGCAAAAAGCATCTGGTACTTCCAAAAAATATACTTTTTTATAGACAAAAATATATGAGAAATTTGAAAAATCACTGAACTGAACTTGGCTGTACTTTCAGAGCTTTGACCAGTAAATGCTTCATCAGTTTCTGTGAAAGAAAACTGGGACACGTTTTTTCTTTTTATGTCCACAGTGGCTAGTTTATGTGCTACATTCTTGTTTATGGTAAGAGATGTATAACTCAATGATCAGTCTTCCCATAGAAAAACCTTTGCTATGACATTAATCTGATTAAACTTTCCTCCGAATATTATGAGCATCTTCCATCTTCAACAAATTATGTCAGCCATTGACCAAACATATTTCAGTTCACTCAGTATAACATTGATATATTACCTCTAAACTCAAACTGTAATATTTAAATGTAACTACAGTAAAAAAAATCCAAAAGTTAGTAATCATAAGGAATGTGGACATAGGGTAGTTTGTCTGTTTTGTTGTCATAGGATAGTATGACAAAAGAAACAATTCCAGCCTTTTTTAAACAAGTTTCAATATATATTTTGTAAACTGCTGTGATATTACATACAAAAGCTTGTAATTTCATTGTTGCACAATTAATTACTGTTGAAAAATTTTAAAACTGATCAACAGGTGCTTCTGTGATGGTGCTCGGAGTTAATGTAATGTAAATTTGGTTTTGTTTGACCAAAAATTCCAAAAATTCATTGTTTTGAAACACCTGTTGATCAGTTAGAGACTTTGCAACAGTTATGAATGGTGCGGCAATGAAATTACAAGCATTCTGTATGTAATAACAGAGTAGCTTACAAAATATACATGGAAACTTGGTAAAATAAAAATAAAAAACTAAACACACCAATAATAAAGTATATTGTATACCTTTTCAACTTCTCAGTTCATGCACATCTTTCTGGCTCTTCCTCCAGTAGTTGTCTTCGTCCTAATGACGATGAAGTGAGCAAGAGCGACTTTGTTATTTGCTTGGGGTCCACCTTCTTTGGCGGTTAGCAACTGTTAACGAGTGTTAACCAACTGTAGTCACAAAAGTGAACAAAAACCAACCTAAAGCACCAAGAAACGTCCCATCCCAAACACTGTGGGCTGATAGATCCTGATCTTTACGGTCGGGCCGACCCAGCGGCACGCTCGCTGACCAAGCACATGAGAGAATGGAGGTAAAAGGAAAAGACTTAAGAGGTTTATTAATTGGAATCCTTCCCCTTTAAGAATGATTGACAGTTGTTCTCTGCTGGAGTAATTGCTCTAAACGGCAGCCGTGGTCCGGCCACAGAGGGAGGCCAGCGCTAATGAAGCCCTGACAAAACTTTCTTTCAAAAATCTTTTGTTTAAATGAAAATGGCGTCCCACAGAAAGTGTCCCCTAATCCCTCTTACAACAAAGAAAACACACATGTATTAAGATGTGTTTTTTCCCCCTTCAGTGCCACCAAATGCTGTTCAGTGTTCCATAACAGTGCTGCATAGAAAGTGAGCAACATAACCTTACATTCAGTCCTGTGTGCTAAAGGTTTTCTTTGTTTTATGTAAAGAAAACATTGGCCAAGTCACATTCAAGAGATGAGCATCCATGGTCATCTTTCTCTCAACAATTTACATGATAGTTTACATCAAACAAAAGGGAATATAATCATAGAGTGTGTTATTTGACTTTTATTGCAACAGCTTCTTTTTATTGACCATAAACTATTACACATTAAAAGGCACCAAAAAGATTATTTACAGCCATGCTGCTGATTTTCTTTTTGTAAAAATTCTTACATTTTAAACACACAGAACACTTTAAAAAAATTTCCACACATTATACAGTATAGTATATGTTCTTCACTGCTGCTCATTGTATCTACACTCATTGTCCATTTTATCAGCTCAGCTGATCATACATGTGCGCTTTGTAGTTGTACAATTACAGACTGTAGTCCATCTGTTTCTCTGTGTACTTTAATAGACTCCTTTCACTTGTTCTCCAGTGGTCAGGACCCCCACAGGACAGGGTGGACAGTGAACGGATTTCAGCATCTCTGCTGTGTCTGTTGGACTAGCAATGCAACACACACTTACACACCAGTGTCACTTCAGTGCTGAGAATGATCCACCACCCAAAGTAATATTTGCTCTGTGGGGGTCCTGATTATTGAAAAACAGGGTGAAAGGGTCCAACAATGTATAGTGTAATATTTGATAATAACATTTCACTTACGTGTGTGTGTGTGTGTGTGTGTGTGTGTGTGTGTGTGTGTGACTGATCTACAAATGGAAAAAAATTTTTAATAGAATTTCTGTCTGAACCATTCCTTTAAATTGTTCCTGGCTTGTATGTATGCACAGTAAATCTGCCAGTGTTAAATCAACACTATTAGAGTTAAATTAACACTGAGAGTGTTACATTTTGACACTCTCAGTGTTAATTTAACTCTAATAGTGTTGATTTAACACTGGCAGATTACTGTGTGGGTTTAGGAAAAATATTTAATTGGTATATAATTGTTCTTCTAAACTGCCAAAACACAACAACGGTTGCAATCTGTTGGAAGATTACTGGTGAACCAATTGTGGTTCTCAGTAAGAACATGCCACTTTGATGAAACATTTTTGTTCACAATGAGACGCACTACTGATCAGATACACCAGCAGACTCACTATTGGTCAGCTAGTTGGTTTGAATGCTCTTGCTGGTTTGTGTTAGAGATATTAACTAAGATAGCACACTTTTCTCCATGCCAGCTGGTCACACTGAGGCTTGCAAAGGCTAACTGTCACAGAGATCAACCCTGGTCTTAACAAGACTACAGTATTCTAGAGATTTTCCCCCTGACCTTAATGAAATCTAAAGATAAGTTTAAGAAGCTTCACTTGCTCCAAATTGGGGAGTAAAACATGTAGAAAGATGTATGCTTTATAGATAACTTCATACACACATTGCTTATTATTAAGTACAAATTACTTCTTGTAATACATTTTACTTATTATTGTACTCATTGGGCTGGTTGATTTCAGACTAATTTATGAGTTACATGCAATGGTTCACTCAAAAGTCATTTTCCACAATTTTCCACTTTGAAGATAAAGTTGCTAACAAAACATGAGAACTCAAAAGATGCCAAAATAATTTTTAACTAGTGAGCTCTAGTGTTGTTTAGCAAAGTAACCCTCATAATTCTAGTTCAAAACTAAAGAACTGTGAAAGGAGAAGTCTCGAATGGCCTAGAGTCACTTGATTTGCACAGGAAAAAGACTTTAGTCTGGTAGCTGTGATGTAGCATTCTGCCAAGGCACAGCTCACTCAAGCAGGGAAAACAGTGGTTTGTTTTGACTTTGGCAATAAAGTTTCTTCACTCTTAAAGTAAATTTAAAGTCCAGGTGACAAGTGTTGTTCGACAAAATAAAACTGTGCTTGACAAATTGTAACCGTCCCACCACTGCCCTGCCACACCTGTCTCTGCTCTGTGTTTGTTTACATTTACCATGTACCTTCCTGTTTCCATGTGCTCTTTGTTTACGTCTTCCACATGTCATATTTCACGTCATGTCTCCACCCCCAGTTAATTGCACAGCCCTTCTGTTTCATCATGTTTTGACTAAGCTTGCTCTAAAGCCTCCCTAGTGTTTCACAGTCCTGGTCCATCATTGTTTGTCCTTTGAGTCATGTGTTGCCATCATGCTTTTTGTTTCATTGTCACAGCCTCAGTGTTTTTTATGCTATGTTCACATTACCAGCCTTTTAACTCCTTATGGTTTTAAAACCACAGTTATATGCTCAAAATATCTGTTACTATAAGTGTTTTATTTGACCTTTTATGTTTTTATTTTTGACTGCGGTGTCCATAAGGAGTTTAAAAGCAGTAAACAACTGAGGGTGAAGAGTATTTGGATAGACTTACTACTATTAGATGACTGCCTGGAATGGGATCTGAACATACAAATTTAGAATAGAGAAAATTGGGTGTTTAAATGCAAAGAAAAGCAATTATGGAGGTATGTTCTTCTTACATTACTAATACTACTACTAATTAAAATAATAATTATAATAATATCTGTGATTAGATGTTTTAGATTTTAGACTGGTGTCAGGTTGCATAGGGTGCTTTGTTAGACATCGGGCTGCAGATTTTTGGGGACCTGGCAACCCCGCTGTTGATTAACACACACATGCTGCCCACTGTGGATGTAAATTTGCTCTTTAGTAAGTACCCTGCAAAGCGCGATAAAACGCACATTTCTATTTTAACAAACAATTAAACACTACTTTAAAAAAGTGGTGAAGCGCAAGAGTTTTCACCTTTCACCAAAACGACTCATGGTTCAATTCGCGTCGTAAAACTTTATCTGGCAGTGAAGTGCAAGTGATGTGGTAATATCCTGTCCCTCTAGCCAATGAGCGTTGAGCCCACCTGCCCCCCCCCCCGTCAATAAAGTGTCAGAAAAAAAAATAATTGTAACTGTAATTTCTGAATGGTAAATGTAACGTGTGAAGTGAAAAAAAAAAAAGAAAAGCGAAAGTGTCAGTAATACATTTACAATAAGTATTTTGCGTTTATGATTATGTTTTTAATTTACGATTTTGCAGTTTCATTTACAGTTTTTCATTTATGTTTACGATACTTAAAACTTACGTTTACAATTCCTGTTTTACGTTTACGCTTAAGCTGAGCCTGTTTTGATGCCATACAGTTCTCTTTGAATATCATTGAAACCAATAAATTACAAGGTCATTAAATAGTCTATATACTAAATGCTGTCAAACTAACACTTAGATTTAGTCAGCAAAAGTTTAACTATATTGTGTTACAGCTATCTGTGGTCAAAAGCCACTCGGCTATCATACTCCACAAAGATTCCTGGTTTTAACCTTATTTTAGAGATAATGCAAAATACTTTTGTATGCAAATGGTGAACATCAACATGAAAACGTCCTCAGAGATCTGCTGTTACAAGGATTAAAGTCTAGCACATGGCTGTGCTAATTACATTTGTTGAAAATACTGTGTTTGAGTAACTTAAAAGTATTTCTAAGAATGATTTAAACCTATGAAGGAAGTCTTGCTACTGAACATGGCATCAGTTGACACTTTGACCTTAGCTGGCATGTAGCAGACAATCAAGGACGTTTATATTCTACTTTACTTTAAGTATCAGATTGTCATACAAATTGTCATAAGAGTATTTTTGCAGCCTCAGAATGCTAATCTGTGCATCCCTAATGTTGATGCTAACAACAAATGAAATTCAAGAAGCAGTATCCCCTTGATAAGAGGAACTGAAATGCTTCTTCCACGAAAGCAAGTCAATTAGTGGCTTGCAGATGGGTAGAGAAGGCTAAGATTTGTTGATGGGGAGCAATGAGTGACTTGGATAGTCGTTTCTTAGAGAAGCATTAGCGCACAAAGCTAGGCCATCTGGCTGAGTGAAAGCTCTACATTGTTAGCCTCAACACACCAGCTATTTTAGTGCACTCTCTTTAACCCTTACAGAAAACTTTTACCAGTAGCTTTTAGTTTTTTACTGATAGATTTTACTAATACTTTTAACTGATAGCTAAAAAGCTAATGCTAAATGTAATTCATGTAAACTGCCTAGCATAGCAAGTTTTACACACACAATAAGGTCTGATTTCCATTAGAAATGTACACCTTAGAAGAACTCTAACATATTTTTATTGGTAGAGACTGATAAAAACAGCTGATTTATTGGTGGGCACCAAGGAATGCCTTCTTTACTGGCCAAAGCAGCATAGCAGTGAAGGGGTTTCAGCAAGTTTACTTTTAATTGTGTTAACTATGTTAGCTTGTTATAACTATATTAACTGCATTAAATATGGAGCTATGATGTAATTGTCAAACCTGACAGTATCCTGCATATTTCTATAGAGAGTAGTAAACATTACACAGTATAAACAAGTGTAGAATGCAGTGTAGTAGTATGCCATAGTATAGTATATGTATATAGATATAGCCAAGCTAGCTCAAATATTTACAGACTCTGCTTGCAACTAAACAGTGTAGCAGTTTTTACTTGCACTCAAAGTAAATTCTCACTGCAGTACTTTTACTTAACTGTGATTTTATGCACTCTTTCCATTTCTAGTTGTGTATAACAAGTAACTTTTTTAAAAAATGGTAAAAAATGTATATGTATTGCACCTAGAAGTTAAAAGACAAACACAACTTTAGAAGTTCTAACTTTAGAAGTTTAAAGACACTCACACTGGCTGGCTGCTCTCTGAGTAACATCAGTGTAGACATCAGATTGATAGGCCTGATTTGTAATTGTCTTAGTAAAGTGATACTCCAGGTAGTCTTCATTAAAGGCTAACAGGCACAATTAGGGTAATAAGGTAACCTCGGTTAGCAAGAACCGCATTATATAGAGATGTTCTGGAGAGAAGTGCCAGAAAAACCCACGTGTCAACCCCACACCTGCTGTAATCTTATAACACACTTGATTTGAGTGTGACTCATGACAAATGAAGAGCCTCTGTTGTTTAGCCCACTGAAAATTATGTTAAAAATGTATTACATGGAAATGGAGATGGGTTAAAGGGGAAGATCACCTTATTCTACATTTGAGAACATCTTCCCCATCTATTGTCCTCAAATTTATTTGTTGACATCAATTTCCTGAAAACAAAAAACATGACAGTAAAGAAGTAAATAGCATTTGTGTGGATTCACTGTATTGAGAGCACAAATTAGTATAGAATTTTCAGTTTTATATAATTTATGTGTATTTATTTAAAATATGTATATATTACATTTACATTTAATACATTTAATAAATAATAAAATTACATGTAAATGTATAAAACAAGGTTTGTAGTTAAATGATCTAAACAAATCAATTCAGGTACATAGAGGGGTGAACTGTGCTTAAATGTGAAATAATATGAACCTAAAAAAAAAAAATTAATTATATTAAAAACACTGGAATGTATCTTAAAGGAGAAATGTACATGCACAAATAAATGTAGTACTAAAGTAATTATAACTATGTTGTATAGCTAAGGTTGCTAAGACAAAACTCATTCAGTTGTGGGTTTTTTCTCATATACAGTGGAACCACGGTTACTGTTTGCCCTGGTTATCATACAGTTTGTTACTGTAAACTTTTTTTTAGGAAAATTTTGTCCCAGTTATTGTTCATCCACCCAGTTTTTGTAGGCATGCATCCAGCCATGCGTTCATTGTTCATTCTGGCTTTGTTTCTCGTTGTTTCTCTGGCTTTGTTTCTTGTTGATAACACTCAAAACAAACTAAAACACATTACACTTAAGTGACGGTGCATAGTGCTACCACCTGAAAATGTGTGCGAAAACAAATAGTGGCCAAGAACTGGTGTACAAAACAAAGGCTGGACCACACCAGTATTCTCTAAAACAGAGCGTAAACCTGTAAGAATGATGTTAAATGTTCATTTATCCATTTCATTGGTCTTTTTGTTAATATTTTGGAGTGTCTGGAACAGATTAATTGTATTTACTTTATTTCATATTGGGAAATATTGCTTCAGTTATCGTTTGTTTCTGTTATCATCAGGCACTTTAGATTTGTTTTTTTTTTATTTTGGATTAATGATAAAAACCGAGATTTCACTCTATATTGAAATGATCATTTTGGCCAGAACATCAGCTGTAAATCTATCATTTTATGGCTACAAAATAGGAAACAAGTTCATGCAAGTCAAGAATGCGTGTCCCACCCAATAACAGAAACAGGTTGATTTGTCCCACTCAAAAATGATACTGCAGAAAAAGCAGAAAGTGTTTTAAAACAGTTTAATTTGACTGCGCATTTTGGCAACTTGTTAGAGTTTCATTTAATAAAATAATTTGTAAAGTTGCATACAACTAGTTCTGTGAGATGACCAATCAAAATACGAAGGGGCGTGGTCATGACAACATCCTGTGTCAAACTTGTTGATAGGAAAGCAACAGGATGACTAGCCCTGACTGGACTAGCAAACTGCAAAATAAAGTAGAGTAAGTATAAAAAATAGAGTTAAGTGAAGCCGTAACTGCTCCTAAATGAACTTGATACTTTTAACCTTTAGATTCTGTTTTTAGAGAATCAAACTGTAAGATTAAGATGTAAGCTTTAGGAGCAGAGTAGTGCCATGAGAATATAATAAAAGTAAACTGTATAAATGGCAGAATATTAAAAGATGTTCTGAGAGCAGGATGTTATTGAAGCTGTGAAAACTGAAACTTGCTACCTATTCCGGCCTTTCATGCATTTGCTAGTTTCCAGCTATAGCTAGGCTAATTAGGTTAGCTAGCTAGCACATTACGGCTCATTTCAAGGTAATAAGCAGATAGATGAAATTGAAATAATAATTATTAATTAAATCCAGAAATAAAATAAAACTGAATAAATGTGAATATAATGTGCTTAGTTTCTCATTAGCCATTCAGAATAGTTTTTAAATGCCTGTGACCCCAATGGCAGGGACCCATCTCTCTGACTTTCAGCTAAATGTGAACATAAATGTATTGACAGACTCATCTGTGTGGGCTGCACTCATCAGCTGCACCAGGACACTGTCATACACAGTACATACTGAAATACTACTGCAGTGCTGAATAAGTGGATTTTTATACTTTAGCTTTAACCTTGTATGCCCCACGCCTATTTTTACCCATTTCCGCCTGAAATTACATACCCAAATCTTAAAATGAAAAATTAAAACAGAGATAGTGTCATGATGTAATGTTACAGAAACACCCTCAAAGTTTTAATAGAAAATACTTAAAGATATAGAAATGAATCTCCAATAGTCTAAATATGATAAAAACAATAAAACTAGGTGCTTTTAATGTTATTTTAAAATTTAGATTTCAGTGGCTATACATTACACAGTTCCCATCCATGAACCATTTTTGCAACAATAGTACGAAGTTATGTGCAGTAACATTTGTTAAGTGATCTTTAATTAGATTTATCTAATAATAAACAGATGTACAGATGATGTTGCATTTTGTTTATTTATTTGCAATTTACTGTAATTCCACAAATGTTCTACGTCACTATACGTACAGTGATTTACTGCCTTTACTGCCTTACCTACAGTGGAATAAGCTTACAGGTTATATTTTACAGGATAGCGTGGGCTTTGATTCATATTAGCAAATTTGTCCCACCAATGTCAAACCTGCTCCTATGCCCTTGGTACAGATCATTTACATCAGTCTTAAATGCAGAGTAAAAACAGCATTTTTAACTCTATGAAATAAAGAGGTTTAATTGTTTTTTTCTTTAATTACTAAGTTCAGTTATATATCATAATTAAAAACTTGTTTATACTTATGAATGACAGAAGTATTCAATAACACAACACATCACAGTAGGCAGTAGGCGTGGCATTCCTCTACTTGAGATTACCTATCAAAATTAAATAATAGTAATCAATATAATATTTGTTCAAAATGTATATGATAGATGCAGCTTATAGCATCTGTGCTAGGCCAGTTA
The DNA here is from genome assembly GCA_036984385.1 of Crenuchus spilurus. Lineage (NCBI taxonomy): Eukaryota > Metazoa > Chordata > Actinopteri > Characiformes > Crenuchidae > Crenuchus > Crenuchus spilurus. The sequence continues at coordinate 6,680 of BRDA01000056.1, read as the reverse complement.
TGTAGACATTAACCAATTGTAGTGGTGGCTAAAATAAAGTCTTAACATCAACAGGTAATAATTACCATATCATTATCAGTCCTCAGGACAGCTGTCAGAGTGATTTTTCCTCGGCTGCTGTGGAGACATCAGCACAGGAGAGGATAATAATCATTTTATCACATTAATATATTAAGGCTGTCCTTCTTTGCTTGTTTCCTCATTATCCTAATTGAGTGCAAATTGGTTAAGAGGGCGCAGCGTAGTTATCAAGCCTCTTAGTTTTATCAGATGACAATTTAAGTCCCTCTGATCCTATTAGTGACAAAGCAGCTAACGCATAAAGGAGCTGTGTCAGCTTACCAGGGGCAAGATAGGGGGGATGGGGTGAACTATGAGGAAAGGTGAGGGGGGGCAAGTGAGAGAGAGAGAGAGAGAGAGAGAGAGAGAGAGAGAGAGAGAGAGAGTGAGTGAGCAAGAGAGAGAGAGAGAGACACTCAAGTTAGCTTTTGTCTATGCCAAGTTAGCATCTAGGAAGCCTGGTCCTGGATCAATAATATACTGGAAATATGTTACAATAAATTCCAATTATCATCTGGATTAAAAGCATAGGTTTTATTTTATAGGAGCAGCTTGGATATACAAGTCCAGAATAAATCTATAACTGAAAATGAACCACTACATTTATTACATCTATTGTGAAAAAGTTCAAAATGTAATTCAAAAATGTAAACAGTCATTTTATATTCACTATAAGTAAAATGATATATAACAAGCTTTTTAAAAATGTTTATATGGTTTAAATTATAATTTACTCAACTTCCAAATAAAATATTCTAATAATTTGAGATTCTGGATTTCTGATTTTCATGAGTTGTTAAGCTCAACCAATCATCAGTAAAACAACAAAAAATATTTGAAACGTAAAATGTAACAAATATAAAACATGACAGTTTACCAAATTATAAACAACAAGAGTTTTTCAAAATATATATTTTTTATGTGCCACTGTATGTAGGTTCTTGTTCATCTCATCCATCAACTGAAAGGGATTCTTCTGTGGCATCACTTCAAAGAGTCATTTTGACATAATTACAGAATTCATTTAAAGCTTTTATTAACATAAAATAAAGATATGTGTACTGAATTCAGAATTAATTTACATGTGGAACCGCAATACATGCTGTAAAGTAACCAACATAAATACTCTTATAATAAAACTCATAATAAAACAATAAGCCAAAAAGTATATGCAATAGGATATAAAAATATACAGTAATTTAAGATATGAGATTATACAAAAAAATTTATAATAAAGCATTTACATATTAACCCATATATAAATATATCACTTTCAAGTCATCAGGTAATAAAACATGAGTTCTTTTTCAGATTTTCTTCACACAGAGCATGTAATAATAATATAAAGGTTATTATTTGAATTATTTTACATTTTAATATTTTGTATATTTATATCATTTCAGATGGCATATTTACTGATTACATTTTTAATGTTTTCTCTAAGTATAATGATATTGATTCACATAATGCGTAATGATGATTTTTTAATATGTCCATCCCCTATTACATAATAATATTGTAAAATATCTCTTTTTATAAGTTTTCTATCACCTACTGCATATTTCAAAATATTTAAAATTATTATGTTGTTTCACCTGCACTCTTTAATAAAGATGGCTCTTCAAGGGTTCTTTAATAAAGAAAATGGTTCTGTATAGAACCATGAACACAAAAAGAAAAAAGCACGACGAAAGGATCATTCTGATTGATGAGGAATGTGATGTTGATGGTTCTATACAGAACCTTTTTGAAGATGGTTCTATATAGCCCCCAAGAGAGTTCTACTGTAGTTACAATGTCAAGCTTGTAATAATAGAGGAACCCTTATTGGTGCTGTATAGAACAATTTTCAAAAGGATTATATATAGAACCACCTACAACACTTTCGTCATCAATCTGAAGAATGCTTTGAACTTTGGGTTTTCTATATTAAAGAACCCTTGAAGAACCAACTTTTTAAAGAGTGTACTGCATAATTACATTTTAAAATATATAAATTTTTTTAGAACATTATATTATTTCATCTAGTAAATAAAAATATTTACAATGTTTAAAATATTTTTCAAAAAGTTTGTTGATATCATTTTAATTACTAATTGTATTTTTAAATATTATAAATTTTTTATATAAGTTTGATTACATTTTGATGATATTGAAAGTGTATAATAATATTTTAAATGAATTTTTGTAGGTCTGATGATGTTCTTTATACTTGCTCAGTGCACCAGGGTGATCCTAAATGCGTCTTACTGCTTGATGTGATAATTTTAGGTTGGTTGATGACGCCAAATCCCAGAGAAACACCGACATACTTTAGTTCAAGGTGTAATCTGCTGCTTACTCTGTCAATCAAATCCTTCCTACACCCCCCCACACACACCTACAGATTAAAACCACCTTCACACGAAAGAGTCTGCACTTGTACCACTTACATTCAGTCAGCAGCTAAAGCTAAATCTTAATATGTTATCAATAAAATTCTGTCCACATTTTCCTGTTTGGTACAATAAAAATATCCATCCACATACTAATACTACTAATAAAAATATTTCTATTGCATTTAACACCTTTTTAAACTTAAACATGATTATATATCATTTAAATTTTCATAATACGCAAAATGTCAATTGGACCTGTTTCAATTTTGAAATTTTAAAAGAAATGATTGTGACTAACAATTTTATGTGTGTCTCAAGTGTTGTTCTGATATGATATAAGATATGATAAAATTTGAAACAATGTGATGTGATACACAATATGTGATACAGTGTAATGTGATGCAATATAAAGTGGTGCTTGAAAGTTTGTGAACCCTTTAGAGTTTTCTCTATTTCTGCACAAATTTGACCTAAAATATTTACTTGGTCACTGTGATATGATGAATGTTATTGTCAGTCACCAGTAGGCAGTTATGGTGATAACTGTGTAAGCAACAGTGTAAGCAGCACTCAAATACTTACCTCTGTGAAAAGGGGATGTGAGTGATCTGTGTAAAAGCCCACAATGAGTAAAAAAGTCAGTATAACTTCTAACCACTTATGTGCTAAGCAGAGGATTCATGTGAAGCATAAAAGGAGGGGTGGTTAGATATTGTGAAGTACCTGAAGAAAACGGAAAAGGTTAAAGAATCAGTTTATTGATACAGCTGTAAAGAGATTAGAGTATATGTATATTGAAGTCTACCGGTAGCAAAAGAAAAGGATACTGCTGATTATACCTGAGCATTACCCCTGTAAAAGTTGGTTTAATCCAGGGCGGGGTTAAGTGGGTATAAAAGTCCTGTTAAGGAGCAGTGAAGGACTATCTCATGGAGTAGAAATGAAATACTAAAACTGAATAGAGATTGAATTGTAGTTCTTTGAACTAAGTCACAGGTTGCTGTTCGAACCTTGCGGTTGATCAGCCAAAAGTAACCATTAAGTTAACCCGAACCAGGGCTGTTTGAACTTTTTCTACTTTTGTATTCACTTCAGTATTTTATTTATAAAAGATTCTTTGTGTAAATAAAGTAACACTCAGGATGATGACAACATTGGAGTGCTTTATTTGAGATGACCAAATGCCAACACTGACTGGCTTTGTGTGTCCTCTTCCAAAAACAGGATGTGATTTTTTTTTTTAATTCTCTGATATAATTCAGAATTCATTGTTCCATCAATGATGACAAGCCGTCCTGGCCCAGATGCAGCAAAACAGGCCCAAACCTGATACTACCACCACCATGTTTCACAGATAAGATAAGGTTCTTATGCTGGAATGCAGTGTTTTCCTTTCTCCAAACATAACACTTTTAATTTAAACCGAAAAGTTCTGTTTTGGTCTCATCCGTCCACAAAATATTCTTCTAATAGTCTTCTGGCTTGTCCACGTGATCTTTAGCAAACTGCAGATCAGCAGCAATGTTCTTTTTGGCTTTCTGCAACCCTGTCAAGCACACCAATGTGAGAGAGGCCTTAGTTGCTTAGACGTTACCCTGGGGTCCTTTGTGACCTCAATGACTATTACACGCTTTGCTCTTGTAGTGATCTTTGTTGGTCGACCCTGAGGAGGGTAACGGTGGTCTTGAAGTTCCTCCATTTGTACACAATCTGTCTGACTGTGGATTGGTGGAGTCCAAACTCTTTAGAGATGGTTTTGTAACCTTTTCCAGCCTGTTGAGTATCAACATCTCTTTTTCTGAACTCCTCACAAATCTCCTTTGTTCATGCCATCATACACTTCCACAAACATGTGTGAAGAGCAGACTTTGATAGATGCCTGTTCTTTAAATAAAACAGGTGCCCACTCACATATGATTGTCATCCCATTGATTGAAAATACTTGACTCTAATTTCACCTTCAGATTAACTGCTAATCCTAGAGGTTCACATACTTTTGCCTCTCACAAATATTTCATATCATTTTCATCAATAAATAAATGACTAAGTATAATATTTGTGTCTCATTTGTTTAACTAGGTTCTATTTATCTACTTTTAGGACTTCTAAAATCTGATGATGTTTTACATCATATTTATACAGAAATATAGAAAATTCTAAATGGTTCACAAACATTCAAGAGTTGCTGTATGATCCACTGCAACCCGTTCCTGGATAAACACTAAAACATATAAATGTTGATCCACTTCTAAACTATAACAGACCTACAGTGGTGTGAAAAGTGTTTGCCCCCTTCCTGATTTCCTGTTTTTTTGCATGTTTGTCACACTTAAATGTTTCAGAACATCAAAAAAATTTTAATATTAGTCAAAGACAACACAAGTAAACACAAAATGCTATTTTTAAATGAAGGTGTTTATTATTAAGGGAGAAAAAAAATTCTAACCTACATGGCCCTGTGTGAAAAAGTAATTGCCCCCTAAACCTAATAGCTGGTCGGGCCACCCTTAGCAGCAACAACTGCAACTTAGCATTTGCGATAACTTGCAATGAGTCTTTTACAGAGTTGTGGAGGAATTTTGGCCCACTCATCTTTGCAGAATTCTTGTAATTCAGCAACACTGGAGGGTTTTCGAGCATGAATGGCCTGGTCATGGTCATGCCACAGCATCTCAATAGGATTCAGGTCAGGACTTTGGCTAGTCCACTCCAAAGTCTTCATTTTGTTTTTCTTCAGCCATTCAGAGGTGGACTTGCTGGTGTGTTTTGGATCATTGTCCTGCTGCAAAACCCAAGTTCGTTTCAGCTTGAGGTCACGAACAGATGGTCTGACATTCTCTTTCAGGATCTTTTGGAAGACAGCAGAATTCATAGCAAGTTTTCCACGTCCTGATGCAGCAAAACAGCCCCAGACCATCACACTACCACCACAATATTTTACTGTTGGTATAATGTTATTTTTCTGAAATGCAGTGTTTCTTTTATGCCAGTTGTAATGGGACACACACCTTCCAAAGAATTCAAATTTTGTCTCATCGGTCCACAGAATGTTTTCCCAAAAGTCTTGGGAATCATCAAGATGTGTTCTAGAAAAATTGAGACAAGCTTTGATGTTCTTTTTGCTCAGCAGTGGTTTTCATCTAGGAACTTTGCCATGCAGGCCATTTTTGCCCAGTCTCTTTCTGATGGTGGCGGCATAAACACTGACCTTAACTGTTTTAAGGTCACGGGGGGCAGCTGTGGCCTACTGGGTAAGGATCTGGTCTGGTGACCTGAAGGTCGCCGGTTCAATCCCCATGCAGGTCATGACTGAAGTGCCCTTGAGCAAGGCACCTAACCCCCAATTGTAAGTCGCTTTGGATAAAAGCATCTGCTAAATGCCTCAAATGTAACTGAGGCAAGTGTGGCCTGCAGTTCTTTGGATGTTGTTGTGGGGTCTTTTGTGACCTCTTTGATGAGTCGTCACTGCACTCTTGTGGTAATTTTGGGCGGCCGGCCACTCCTGGGGAGGGTCACCACTGTTCCATGTCTTCGCCATTTGTGGATAATGGCTCTCACTCTGGTTTGCTGGATTCCCAAAGCTTTGGAAATGGCTTTATAACCCTTTCCAGACTGATAGATCTCAATTACCTTGTTTATCAATTGTTCCTGAATTTCTCGGCATGATGTGTAGCTTTTAAGGATTTTTTTGGTGGACTTCACTTTGTCAGGCAGGTCCTATTTAAGTGATGTCTTGATTGAGAATAGGTTCGGCAATAATCAGGCCTGGGTGTGGCTAGAGACAATGTACTCAGGTGTGAGAAACCACACTTAAGTTATGTTTTAACAAGGGGGGCAATCACTTTTTCACACAGGGCCAAGTAGGTTTGTATTTTTTTCTTCCTTAATAATAAACACCTTCATTTAAAAATAGCATTTTGTGTTTACTTGTGTTGTCTTTAACTAATATTTAAATTGGTTTGATGTTCCGAAACATTTAAGTGTCACAAACATACAAAAAAACAGGAAATCAGGAAGGGGCAAACCGTTTTTCACACCACTGTATATATACATTTTTCAGAAAATCACTCAGTCCAGACTAGGAGATGGACACTTTTTAAATATGAGAGGAAAATGCTTTTCGGTGTTATATATTTTTTAATATAGATTGTAGGGATGCACCGATACCACATTTTTAAAAACCGAGTACGAGTACAAGTACTTACATTTAAGTACTTGCCGATACCAAGTACCAATAAGAGT
>BRDA01000054.1:8979-26963 GCA_036984385.1 Crenuchus spilurus | reverse complement strand
CATCTAAGCAAGAGGTGCCTACTTTGAAGAATGTAAAATATAAACATATTCTGGTTTGTTTAACAGTGTTTTGTTTACTAAATAATTTCATATGTATTTCTTCGTAGTTTGGATGACTTTAGTATAAATCTACAATGCAGAAAACCTTTAAATATTGAAAAACCACTGAATGTCCAGAAGGTGTCCAAACTTTTGACTGATTTTATATATATATATATATATATATATATATATATATATATATATATATATATATATATATAATGGCATTAGCAACTGCACTCAAATGCAGCAATTTCACCATAAAACACACATCAGCCAAAAGTTAAATAATACATTGGCCAGTTGACAGTCACGTTATTGGACTCCAACATTGGCAGATCTGGATTAAGAGAAAATATGTAAATGTGGATCCTGGCGTTATTGCTTGAATAATTTGAAAAGCAAATAATGTTAATTATATTGTGACTGGCTAATTAAAGGTAATGGATATGTGGTAGTACAGTCAGACAAACTGAAATGCGAACTGCCATAAAATTTCATGATCAGTGCACCTTTAATCCAGAGATCAGAGGACATGCTGAGCACATGCAGGAAACCCCACAATATGCCCAATTCACTTAAAATGGTTTTAAATTGCCCACAGTTGTTAGAATCTACACTTTCCTATAGATGGTTGTTGGAGAGCCTGAGGCTACAGCCGCCCTGCATAGGGTGTGTGTGTGTTCTGCTGTGTTAAGGGTCACAGGTACTAGATACAGACATCCATTTCTCTTTGATTTCTAGAACTCACACAATTCCTGTGTTACGATTCGCTGTGTTATTAGTTAATATTAGTACCTTTAACCTCTTAAACTCCAGGCTTACAGTCATGACTTTCAACCCTAACTGAGGAATAGTTAAGTAAGTTACATTGTTTTACATGTAGTTACTTGATAATCTTTACTCATCCTGAAAAGCTCTCTGGACCATCACTAGGGCAGTATGTTTTCTGTTACTGGGTTGGAACCATAGACTGTATTTGAGAACTGGATAGTATGCTTCTGTTTACTCTCACAGAGAGATTTTAAATCAAATCATTGAATCACCACACCCCTTTAAATATCCCCAAATAACTTCTATAATACATATTTATCATAAAGTAAAATACAGGAAGGTTAATTATTGTAGGTACAGCTTGTGAGACTGATACAACACAACTGACAAAAAATGAATGAATGAGGAAACTAATTTCAAAGTTTGTTAGCGGTCTCATTCAGTAAAACATTTGTGGGCGGGGTTTAAGACTGTACTTCAACCAGCCACTAGAGAGCATCAGAGAAGTTTGGGCTTCACTTCTCTACTGCTGTCCTTGTGTCCAGTTTTCATATACAGTCTATGGTTGGAACTGAAGTGTAGTTAAGAATATACACAATAAATCTGCCAGTGTTAAATCAACACTATTAGAGTTAAATTAACACTGAGAGTGTTACATTTTGACCCCCTCAGTGTTAATTTAACTCTAATAGTCTTGATTTAACACTGGCAGATTTACTGTGTAAGTGGGTGTGTAGAGTGTAAGAAAAGAGAGATTCACAGAAAGAAAGGCCAAGCAACACTGGCAGCTGGGACAGCTATCTAAAATGAAATATACAGAATTCTGTATATGTGTAAAGTCAACTCATTGCTTTATGCCACCATAGCCTTATGTTCTACTACTTGAGTGCTAATGCGAGAGACTTAACAAGTTAATTTCATGTTTCTTTTGTGTGCTGAATTAATATTTTGAACATTATCTCTTTCTCTCAACAATGGCAATAATACAGCCTCTGAGAGAGGAAGTGGAAGAAATGGATTTTAATATCTCACTTTTTCTTTCTTTCTCTCTCTCTCTCTCTCTCTCTCTCTCTCTCTCTCTCTCTCTCTCTCTCTTTCTCCCTCTCTCTCTCTCTCTCTCTCTCTCTATTCTACACTGGCCCATCCTCAGATGACCATGCTGACAGGCAATGCTGAGGTCAATAAACAGATGACAAATGAGAAAATGTTGACACCACATTCCTTCCTGCCTGGACCTCCAGGGCAGCCTGGACCCCCAGGTGAGTTATATATTGGTAATGAGATGTACCAGAGATTACACAGTTCAGTATCAGTACATTTTTACAATCAGCTATTTATATGTTAATTAATTATTGCACTACAAAAATTTAAAATATTTCACATTATACTTTGTACCAATAATATTTTCCATCCCATTTATACAGTAGTGCTTAAAAATTTGTGAACTGTTCAGAATTCTCTATATTTCTGCATAAAACATCATCAAAAGTCTTAAATGTATAAGAGAACCCAGTTAAACAAATTAGACAAATATAATATACTTGATCATAATCCAATATGACATATTTGTGAGAGGCAAAAGTATTTGAACCTCTAAGATTAGCATTTTGCTTGAAGGTGAAATTAGAGTCAGGTGTTTTTAATCAATGGGATAACAATCAGGTGTGAGTGGGCACCCTGTTTTATTTAAAGAACACAACACATTTTTTGGAAGTGTATCAAGACATGAACAAAGGAGACTTCTGAGGACCTCAGAAAAAGAGTTGTTGATGTTCATCAGGCTGGAAAAGGTCACAAAATCATCTCTAAAGAGTTTGGACTCCACCAATCCACAGTCAGACAGATTGTGTACAAATGGAGGAAATTCAAGACCATTATTAGCTTCCTCAGGAGGGGTCAACAATCAAAGTTCACTCCAAGAGCAAGGCGTGTAATAGTCAGCGGGGTCACAAAGGACCCCAGAGTAACTTCTAAGCAACTGAAGGCCTCTCTCACATTGGCTAATGTTAATATCATGAGTCCACCATCAGTGTGCATGGCAATGGTGTGCATGGCAGGGTTGCAAGGAGAAAGTCACTGCTCTCCAAAAAGAACATAGCTGCTCATCTGCAGTTTGCTAAAGATCACATGGACAAGCCAGAAGACTATTGGAAGAATGTTTTGCGGATGGAAGAGACCAAATTATAACTTGTTGGTTTAAATGAAAAGTTATATTTGGAGAAAGAAAAACACTGCATTCCAGCATAAGAACCTTATCACATCTGTGAAACATGGTGGTGGTAGTATCGTGGTTTGGGCCTGTTTTGCTGCATCTGGGCCAGGAAGGCTTGTCATCATTGATGGAACAATGAATTGTGAATTATATCAGAGAATTGTAAAGGAAAATGTCAGGACATCTGTCCATGAACTGAACCTCAAGAGAAGGTGGGTCATACAGCAAGACAACGACCCTGAACACCCAAGCCGTTCTACCAAAGAACGGTTAAAGAACAGTTACCGGAAACGTTTAGATGCAGTTATTGCTGCATAGGGGGGTCACATCAGATACTGAAAGCAAAGGTTCAAATATGTTTGCCACTCACGAGTATGTCATTATGTTTCATTTTCCTCAATAAATAAATGACCAAGTATAATATTTGTGTCTCATTTGTTTAACTGGGTTCTCTTTATCTACTTTTAGGACTTGTGTGAACATCTGATGATGTTTTATGTCATATTTATGCAGAAATATAGAACATTTTAAAGGGTTCACAAACTTTCAAGCACCACTGTTGGCTTCTTAAAATAATTTGTCTAATTTTCTAATAACCTCATGGATTTCTAAGCAAAATGTTAAATTGTGTTCAACTTTGTTGACATTTTAACAGGCAAATTCACAACCACAGTACAGCTTTGACTACAGTGAAGCATAGATTTGTACTGCTTCACAAAAGATCCTATTTTAATGGTGCCTAAGCATGACCATTGAAATAATTATTCCTCATTGACTGCAAATAAAATAATATTATTATATTAAGTCCATAGAACGATTATTTTATGCCTTAATGCCTTTATGTTTGTGTTTTTAATGTTTATTATGTCTGGGCTCTTGTGAGTATAGTGATCAGATGTTTTATTTAATGTTTTATTCAATTTTATTTAATGTTTATTTGCATTTCCATTGTTTATGTTAGGTGGCAACCTTGCTGACTGATTACACACCTATACAGTCTACTAGGCTTCTGCACACAGTCACTCTGCTGTCCTCAGCCACACCAGTTATCTTAATGTTTTCTATTTTCATTATAGTTCATTGTGCAGTTCTATACATTTTTGGTTTTACTGTTATGGTTTGTATGTTAACTGCATTAAAGTTTAACACACTCATTTCACAAGGCAACACAAGTCGTGCAGTGTAATCTGAGGTGGAATATTTGTATACTTTTTTACTTTTTTAATAATCCTTTCGCATTTGTCACAAACTGCATTACAGATTAAGCCATCAGCCATGTGCCAACTTTAAATCACATTGAAAAAGAATTACACAGATGCCATTTGGCAGTTTCAGTACAGCTTTCATCATTGTTTCAACATGTATCAATGTTGTAATCTCATGGTGTAACCTGTTGATGGCTGCTGCTGATTAAGCAGGAGTCGATGCTGATTTTGGCTGGAGAATTCCTTTTAACGGCTTATATCCTGGAAAGTCTTGTGTAGTATGTAAACATTGTTAAAGCTTCGAAATGTATTACTCACTCCCTAGTCTGTTACAAATACTTCACAAAAATAGACACACTTACATAAGCACACCTGTTCAGCCTACAGCATTTTAGTGTTCAAGTGTTTGTGTCAAGCTTTCTCTGTTTGTTGAATGAATGAGGCACAATATTGACCGATCAGGACAGAAATGGAAGCTGAAGCATAAGTTCGGCAATAAAAACGTAATGCTGCGGCGCTCATCAGTGTTTACCTAAGCCAGTACTACATCACCCATTCATTCAGCTTCCTGGCCAATCACAAGCTACTACTAGAGTTTAAAAAGAAAGCAATTCACCTCTGCAGGCGCCAGGCACCAGGTTGGCCCTGGTCCCGTTGTCCAAGGGGTAGCTCCACCTCTGCCACCCATCTGTCTGGCAGTGTCTACTCTAGACTGAATGCTACAGACCTGGGCTGCACCCAGCACCTACCCCAAAGAACCCAATTATTAACCTCTTCCCTAATATCCTCTTAAATATCAATCTTAAAGTCACAATAATTAAAACTGCCTGTTTAATTCCAAAGGATACAGAGAAAGTGTGAAAATGCTAATGTAAGCATTCACAAAAGTCACAACGGTGCCTTGTTATAAAGACAGTGTAGTTTATTTGTCCTTCAACTAGCTGAGCATTCATACTTTTCTCTGCTGTCTTTAACAATGTCTGTTTCCTCTTATATGAATGTATAACACATGTGATTGCATTACATTCAGGCCTTGGAGCAGACACAGTATATAATTTCATAGAAACAAAATATTGCAGTACAATCACTGTTGCAGTTCAGTAATTCTAGATCCAGAATTAATGGTTGGAAACTAGCCATGACTAAGTGAACGGACAAAACGGGTTAAAAAAACACAATATAAGGGGCTGCTAGTGTTTCAAATTATTTAAACTAAACTGGAAAAGAAATACACTCACTGGCCACTTCATTAGGTACACAACCCTCCTGTCTACACGCATTGTTCATTTTATCAGTTCCATTGATCACATAGGTGCACTTTGTAGATCTACTATTACAGAATGTTTCTCTGTGTACTTTGTTAGCCTCCTTTCACCTTGTTCTTCAATGATCTGGACCAAAATAGAACATCTATTATTTGGGTGATGAGTCATTCTCAGCATTGTAGTGACATTGACATGTTGGTGGTGTGTTAGTGTGTTGAGTGGATCAGACACGGCAGAGCTGCTGGAGTTTTTAAACACCTCCGTGTCACTGCTGGAGTGAGAGTGCACCATCCAGAATTATCCAGCCAACAGCATCCTGTGATCCTCAGTGATGGACTAGAGGACCAACACACACTTTACATCTACAAGGTGCACCATCCACGTACACAGGTCTAATAGAGTGGACAGTGCATTGACACAATGTTTAAAATCTACAGCAGCTCTCCTGTGTCTGGTGTACTCATACCAGCACAACACAAACTAACACACCACCACCACATCAGTGTCACTGTAGTTTGAAGAACTGAGCTGTTTAGGTGACTATTGAGTTAAAGTGTTTGTTAGTCACTCAGCTGCAGCTGTAAAATAACAAACACAATTTCAAACTACAAATAATGGATGTGAAAGTGAAAATGAAAGTGATGGGCAGCTATTAAGACTGTTTTTGATTGTTATTATCAGACAACAGTGTCAGAACATCTCTGAAATGCCAAGACTTGTGCGGTACTTCTCATCAGCAATGACCAGTATCTACACCTAGTGGCCTAGAAATTTTCCAAGCTTGAATGAAAGTCTCAGAGCAGTGCACATAAAAATACAATAAATAAATTAACTCTCTCTCTCTCTCTCTCTCTCTCTCTCTCTCTCGCTCTCTCTCTCAGGAAGTCCAGGACCTAAAGGCCCTCCCGGTACTCCTGGGACTCCAGGTCCACCAGGTCCTCGGGGCCAAATGGGACCTATGGGTCCCTCTCCAGATCTTACTCACATCAAACAGGGTAGACGTGGACCAATGGTATGTTTCTGTATAGTGTAATACCATACAATACAGTAGATTTGCTTAGTAATCACTTAACTGACCACCATAAAGCAGTTTTCTGTTTTACACACGACACAGTGTTTTTGTAATATTCATGTTTTAACAAGAAATCAGAATTTTATGTGCAGTATGAATTTAAATGTACTGTTATATTTACATAACTGCTAGGTAGATGGTATGGCAAACTACCCATTCGTCTCAATAACATCAGCTTATTATGAACATTAGCTTATTGCATCAGTAGCATGTCACATAGAATAGCTCCTCACCACAAACACCAACACAAAAGAGAAAACATTAAAAAAGTGCTTTATGAAGCGTATGGTGTTTATAATGCAAACAGTGTATATACATGTGTTCCAGTTCTTTTTGTTTCAAAAATATTTTGAGTTTAACATATTACATTTTTTTGAAACACATTTTTTAATTCAAGACTGAAGACTTTAAGAGTTGTATTGTCATATGCACAATAATCAGTCAGTTACACTGAACAGTGAAATGATTGTTCTGTATTTTTTCCATTCTGGCTAAGAAAATAATAAATATAAAACATAAACGGGGAAAAGAAACAAATACAAATGAGGCTGGTACGCATTTGCAATAAAAACACTGATGAGTATTATTAAATGTATTAATTGTAATGTAGGTTGAACCATAAAGCTTTTAAATGTTCTTGTGCACAAATATAAGGTAAAGTGTAAAATGTCAAGTGCATAGTGTGCAAATTCCATTCCAGCAGCAAAAAGAGTGTGTTTAAGCACTGGAACACTTCACAACGTAGTTGGACAGATGGAGTTCTTTTGTGGCAGTGGTGGTCATTCACATATCTGGTGGCTTGTTCATGAAAGCTGATGTGTAAAATGTCTTTCAGTAATGGAAAGAATGCTCTTGTGATGATTCTCTGCTAATAATTGTAGCAGGCAATGCATACCTCTTCAGTTATCTCAGGAAATACAAATGTTGATGTGAGTTCCTTACCAGATGAGATGCATGAGTGTGAGTCAAAAATGATCTGAACTGTGTCTGTAGAATTAATTTTAATCAGTTTTCAAAAAACAAAAGCATCATGTTTCAACATAATCGCCCTGCTTTTCGATACACTTTGTCCATCTATCAGCTTTTGTATTCACTCATTAAAACATATATTGGCTGAACTGTGAGCCACAAATGCACTGCTGTCTTCTATTCATCATTATCCTCTTATGGCTTCTTTTAGGGAAAAAAGAAAACTGTCAGCATCAATTTTCCAGCTGATGGTTGACTTTTAAACTTAATTTTGGTCTGCGACAGATGTTCCCATTCCATACTTTGCTGTTGACTCTTACACAGTAAATCTGCCAGAGTTAAATCAACACTATTAGAGTTAAATCAACACTGAGAGTGTTACATTTTGACACTCTCAGTGTTAATTTAACTCTAATAGTGTTGATTTAACACTGGTAGATTTACTGTGTAGGCTCTTAGTGCTGAATCCATGTCTCGTCACCAGTAATGATTGCTTTTAAGAATCTTTCCGCTTCGTTAGAGTATCACTCCAAATTTTGTTTGCATCTGCAACGAATGAGTCCACACTGTTCTTCTTTCAGGCAAATCATTTTTGTTGCATTGCAGTCATAAATGAACTGGCATAACATGTTAAAACCTGTACAGTAGTTAATATGTAGACATCGACTTAGTACAGGAAGTGTTGATAATAGATACAGTAGCAGCGAAGAGCTAATGTAACTAAAATTCACCCTTGTATTTTGTGAACAGGAATTAGATAATGTACTTGAAATGCAATGAAATACATGCCTCTTATATTTTAATGCATGTAACGCTTCCAACAATTCTTATGAAATGGTAAGAACAATGCTGTATGTGTGTCTCATTACTGGTGCAACCAGGCAGTTAACATTTGCCATTCAAACTGATGTTACTGAGAAAGGAAATGGATTTAGTGCCTGTAGTTTAATATATTAGATGGCTAAATGTCAGCTCATCTTCCCTTATTCAACTTATAGGGGATTAAAGTGATTTTTTCACTGTCCAGTCAAATATATTGCAGTGGAAGAGATCAGAGAGCTATATGACATATTTACTGACCAGAGCTCTTTCTGCACAGCAGTCAGAGACACATTCACACTTTCACACTTACTTTAACAGGCTAGAGCTAAGCCTCATTACACTTCCACACATACTTCTGTAGCCCAGCAGGCGTAATGAATTAGAAACACACACACACACACACACACACACAAACACACACAAACACACACACACACAAACACACACAAACACACACACACACACACAAACACACATACACACACAATTTTAAGACCTTTCACTCCCTTTGTCTCTCTCATCACACATACACAATCGAATTACAGCTGTTGTTAGTCAGGTTTATTAACATTAACCTTGGCAGCCTTATCATCACTCTGAAGCATATGAATGTTATGCGTAGGGAGGCTTTCACTAAGTTCATGACTGTTTATAGACCCAAAGCGCACTCATTTATTTTAGACAGTACAAATACCAGAGATTGTTCTTGTACAGTTGAGATACAGAGTTTTCAGTTTGTGTTATACATATCTGGTTAGTTTATTCATTGTTTGGGTTTGAGAAATAGATACTGTATATATAAGGAATCATGTATTAAAAGTGTTAAAGAAACCAAAATATGTTTTAGATTTTACTTCAAAGTAGAGACACAACTGATGTCTCAGACACATTAAGAGGCAAGAAATGCAAGTCATGAACTCCTGACAAGGCACAGCTGTTAACTGAAAGCCATTCCAGGTGACTACCTCATAAAGCTGACCGAGAAAATGCCAAGAAAGCTGCATCTAAGCAAGAGGTGCCTACTGTGAATAATGTAAAATATAAACATATTCTGGTTTGTTTAACAGTTGTTTGTTTACTAAATAGCTGCATATTTATTTCTTCATAGTGTTGGACGACTTTAGTGTAAATCTACAATGCAGAATATTTTTAAATAATGAAAAACCACTTAATGTCCAGAAGACTTTTGACTGGTACTATATATATATATATATATATACTGTATATAATGTTGTTAATTTATTTCTAGTACTCCTTTATGTGGGTTATCTAATGGTTTGTTTCATTGTTCATTATAGTTCCACATGTATTTCATTAATGGCTTGTTTGTCATTGTTTTCTACTTTACTATAGTTCTTGAGCATTTGTCTAATTCATCGTTAACTCCTTGACTAGTCCATAGGTAGTTCTTAATTCATTTAGCTAGTTAATGTCTAGTTCATCATTCAGTTGGCTAGTTCATGGAAGGTGCGTCTGTCTGTGTGACCTATTGCCCTAATCACCAATATAATTTTTTTTTGTATTATTTGTTTAACTGGGTTCTCTTTACCTACTTTTAGGATTTGTGTGTAAGTCTGATGATGTTTAGGTCATATTTATGCAGTGTTATGGTCCCACTCAGTAATAAAACTCTGACTCTAACACTACATCTCTGTAACAAACCCTTCTGACTAGTCAGCATATTGTAAAGTAAAATGGCAAAATCCAACAAAAACAGAGATGTTGTAAAGTATGGAGAATGATTTATGCCTTTCTTTCTCAGTACTCTCTAAGCCAATTATCTTTCAGACTCTCTGAAGCATTCCTTCTTTGGCTAAAGTGAAAACTGAATTTGAAAAAGACCAGGCTATAGACGCAGGTGTCCAGTTCCATCAGGACAGTTGACCCAGCTGGGTCCCCTCCATCTGGACTAGCACTAGGACTTGTGGCCCTTCTTTCTAACCTTTGCTAACTCTCCAGAGGGATACAGCTGCAGCTGTGACCAAAACTAGAGGACATTAATTGTAATCTGTGTCTCAGTATCAGTGTTTCTCATTAATATTATGCAATATTGTGTTAAAATTATTTGATAAAAATAAATATATGATTATTTATTTTATATATAATTATAATTCCTTCTTGCATGTATTAGCATCTATTTTAAATGAAATGTTGTGTTCTATTGAAATATACCATTCATTCATTTATCCATGGTGGACCACAGGCCCACTATTGTGTATCACTGCTAGAGTGAGAGTGGACCACCATTCAAAAATGTCCAGATAAGAACATTTGGGTGATAGCTGGAAAACTGCAGCCAAACAAGATGGAGCTACAAGAGATTCTGTTTCTGATAAAGTGGCAAGGAGTGGTGTTATAAGGACCCAACTCCACCTCTGTCTTTTTTAATCATTGTTTGATGTACATCCTATAGATCAACTGATTCTTGGGTAGTCTACATAAGTGTACCTCCATCAGACAGTCTACGGCCACAGAAGAAGAATAAAACTGTGTTGCCAAAGCACAGCCTCAGAGCTGATAAATTGTGATGGCAGTAGCAGGCGAAAGAGCTGAATGGATTAACATGCAGGTTTTGTTTTCTTTGGCTGGCTCGGTCCTGAGGTCTCACAGTTAATGTGGCTGATAGTGTTGACCTTTGACCTCTCGCTCTTCGTGCACTAGACTCCATCACATAAGTGAGGAAGAAAAATGTGTTTGTTGAAACAGCAGTTTATGAACAATGGATGATCTGCCAGCTCTCAACAGACCAACCTTTATTATATAAGACCTCAAGCAAGTTGGACACTGTTTGTTTTCTTTCTTTATTTTCTGCTTTAAAAGTTGAAAAATGATCAAGTATGCAGAGTAATTTCTTTGCTTGCTTCCTCAGTCTGCTTGAGCTGTACTAAGGGTCCATTAGGATTCGCTTGCATGCATTTGAAGGCAAAGGAATCTGATCTTCCACTCTGGAACATTATTATAGTAAAAATTTGGAAAACTTTGGAAAAAGCATTGCAAAGCTCTGGCACGTCTGACTGCACTGGGACTGTTTTCAGAGTGTTTGTGTATGCCTGCATGTGTTTTATTCGTACTGTGTGAGTGAATGAGTATGCATGAGGACAATTACAAAATTCCCTTGTTAGTCTCAAATGGTCAATTTACATTTGCATACATGTACTGTCTATGCTGCTTGAAGCTGATGTAGGTAGTTACTGCTGACTGTTTCTCTATAGTTATATTGTACTGTACAAAACAGCTGTTAAAAACTGTTTTTCTGGACAGCAAATGTATTTTTCTTGAATATGCATTATATATAAGATATCATTTTCAGAATTTTAATTTTAGAACTAGAGTTGTGAAAATAATGCTACAAACACTACGTTTACATTAAAGTTTGCAGCATTTGGCAGATGCTCTTATCTAGAGCAACATACAAAGTGCTTTGTTTCCATTAAGCAAATTATCTCTGCTAGTACAGACAGGCTAGAGTCCAAACTACTCTTCAGTTCAGACACTGTTAGAACAAAAACATTACTAATACATAGACAGAAAGATACACAATTATTGACAATATAAGAGCATTACAATGTATTACAATAAGTTATAAACTAGTGCTCACTTAATTTTTCAAAAAGAGGGTCTTCAGTCTCAAGAGTGCAAGGCTCTCTGCTGCTCAAACAGCCAGTGGGAGGACAGAGAAGAGTCTTGATGCTAGTCTTCCACGTGTCTTGAAGGATGGTGGGTCAAGCTGAGCTATACTAAAAGCTCAGAGGGCTTGCAGTGTAGCTCGAGGCTTGACCATTGTCATTAGGTAGGGAGGGGCTGGTCCATTACTTGCTTTGTAGGTGAGCATCAGGGTTTTGTGCAGTGCAGTGCAGTGACATGGGAGAACTTGGGCTGACTGAAGACCAGCCGAACAGCTGCATTCTGGATCAGCTGCAGGGGCCTGATGGCTCACATAGGAAGACCAGCCAGGAGCGAGTTGCAGTAGTCAAGTAGTCAATAGCCTAAATAGCCATGAATAGAAGTTTCTTTAAAAATACATCACCAAACCTTTTTTGACCTACTCATGCCACATCCAGATCTTAATAAGGTCTCACAGACTACTCAGTGTGGTTTAAGACACATCATGACTTATTATCATCTATGAAAAAAAAAACTTGTAGCTTAATTCTGCTTCCTCCATTCTCTATTAGACAGTAGACTCAGAATATGAAGCACTGATCTAGAGTCAGTTTTAGTGGTGATGACCAATACTCCAAAATGAGTCTTCTACTAGTTCTGCTACTATCTAAATCTATTATCTACAGCTGTGAAGCTTTATTCATTGATATAGTTCACAGTAAGCCATACTGTATCCTACATCACAAGGACTAATCTGTGAAGCTTTAATTGAGATCTAGATGTGCTTTAAAGGTTTTGAGAGATATTGTGATAATGTATTTTTACAGACATTACTGGGATATTTATGTGACTTTTGAGTTTTATTGTTTGTTAGAACTCTCAGCCTCACAGATCAGGTTTTAACTGAATAAGCAAAATCTGGAGTCCAAGCATGTCTCAGCTGATCTAAATCTAGTGGAAAATGAATATCAGGATAAATATTCATATGAATTTGAGTGAATTCTTCCTTTAATTTAATGTATTGATTAGCTGAAACAGGTACTGGATTGTAACTGTAAATGAGAGCACTGGAAATAATTAATTACATAGTTACTAATTACAGAATTACACTCACGTGATTGGAATATTAATTAGACAATACGTAAATAGTATCAAAAGTAGTTTTAAATACACATTTTAAGTCTAATTTATTGTTTTATTTTGGTCCATTTCTTGCAACTATAAGCAGGGATATGTATGGGAAGTATTTGGTTAATTATTCAAGGTGTCAATTTTTAATCCTGACATCAGTCTTCAGGTAGTTGTTAAAATATACAGACAAAATATACAGTGCAACAAATCTGTAAAATTCTGATGGCTTTGGTCATAATTCTGACAAAGTAACGTGTTGTTACATCATCCACTGACCAGAAAACATCCTGTATAGAAGACAGTGAGTCCTTGTGTCATATTGCATAGTTGGTTTAACTCAAATTTAATAAGGCAGTCTCCATTACTTTTCTGCAAATTTTATTTTGGATGTTTTTGAATAAAATGGTTTTAAATCAGCTGCTGATTTTTTCACCTCTTAACACCATAGTTATCACCTAAAACAGCAAGACTCCAGCAATTCAGTAATTTCCCATCTTTGTCCCATTTTCCTTCTCCTGTAAAGTTATTGTTTCAGATGAACAA
Source organism: Crenuchus spilurus (assembly GCA_036984385.1). Lineage (NCBI taxonomy): Eukaryota > Metazoa > Chordata > Actinopteri > Characiformes > Crenuchidae > Crenuchus > Crenuchus spilurus. The sequence goes on along the minus strand of BRDA01000054.1, from coordinate 13,325 downwards.
GGTTTTGTTAAGAATGTCATGATCTCCTCAACAAATACAGTTCTACATCAAATAAATTAGAATACTGTGAAAAGTTCATTGTTGTTCATGATTTCATTAAAACAGTATCAACATTAAATCAAAAAAGGCTCAAAAATGGTCACTTTATGTGTAATGAATATAAAATATATGACTATTTAAAAATGTTTAATTCAATTATTAATACAAAGAAACCTTTTCACAATGTTTTAAGTTCTGGAAATGCTGGCAACATGAGAACACTTCACAGTGAAAATGTCCAAATTGTGCCCATAGTGTCAATATTTTGTATGATCACCATTATTATCTAGCACTGTCTTAATCCTCTTGATTGTTATGATTGAATGATTGTTACACTTATATAGCGCCTTTCTCAAACCCAAGGACGCTTTACAATCAACACACTCCATTTACACACACTCAATCACACACACCGGTGAGAAGCGGCAGCCAATTGCGCACAGCGTACTCTCAACCGGAAGTGACCGTCCACCTGGAGGACTGCATCGAGCACTAGGGGGATCACCCAGAACAGAGTGCCAACCATATCTGGGCAAACATACACACATACATACATACATACATACACAGACATACACATTCATGCACACCAGGGTAATTTTTAGAGTAGCCAATTCACCTGATCTCCATGTTTTTGGACTCTTGGGCATTTCATTCACCAGAGCTGCACAAGTTGTAACTGTAACCTCTTCCACTCATCACAGAGTTGGTAGATGTTAGACATCTTGCGCTCCCCCAGCTTCCCCTTGAGGATGCCCCACAGGTGGTCAGTTGAGTTTAGGTCTGGAGACATATTTGGCCAGTCCATCAACTTTACCTTCTTCTTTTTCAGCAAGGCAGTTATCATCTTGGAGGTGTGTTTTGGGTCATCATGTTGGAAAACTGCCATGAAGCCCAGCTTTCAAAAGGAGGAGCTCATGCTCTGCTTCACCATGTCACAGTACATTTTAGAATTCAAGTTTCCTTCAATGAACCATGCTCATGCAGCCCTAGACCATGATGCTACCACCACCATGCTTCACTGTAGGCAGGACATAGTTATCTTGGTACTCCTCACCAGTGGGCCATCACACATGCTGGACACCATCTGAGCCAAACAAGTTTATCTTGGTCTTGGCAGACCACAGGACATAGTTCCAGTAATTCATTCTCATGGACTGCTTGTCTTCAGCAAACTGTTTGTGGGCTTTATTGTGTGTCAGTTTCAGAAGAGGCTTCCTTCTGGAATGATGACCATGCAGACCAAGCTGATACAGTGTGCACGTATGGTCTGACAGGCTGACCTCCCACTTCTTCAATCTCTGCAGCAATACTGGCAGCACTCATGCATCACTTTTTTTAAAACCAACTTCTAGATAAGACACTGAACTTGTGGACTCAACTTCTTTGGTTAACCCTGGTGAGGCCTGTTCTGAGTGTAAACCATCCTGGAAAACCACTGTATGACCTTGGTTACCATGCCATAGCTCAGTTTCAGGGTGTTAGCAATCTTCTTAAAGCCAAGGTTTTCTTTGTGGAGAGCAGCAATTCTATTTCTCACATCTGCAGAGAGTTCTTTGCCACCAAATTTAACAGCCCTGCTCTCCATTCACACCTAGAACATTGTCTAACAAGTCTCAAAAATCACATGACACCAGTGGACAATGACACAATTGGGCACAATTTGAACATGTTCACTGTGAGGTGTACTCACTTGTGTTGGAGCTATTTGGACATTAATGGCTGTGTGTTGAGTTCTGTTCAGAAGACAGTAAATCTATACTGTTACACAAGCTGTACACTCACTATTCTACACTACTAAGTTATATCCAAGTTTCACTTCTGTAGTGTTGTCCCATGAAAAGATATAATAAAACCTTTGCAGAAATGTGAGGGGTATACTCACTTTTGAGAGATACTGTATGCATTAATTCACATATTTATTGAAGTGTGAGTTCATTTAGCTGTTGACTTTTTTAAATACTCATATCTTGACAGAGCTACTGCTCTGGTTATCCCACACAGCATAGAGTCTTACTGGAAAATCCAAAGAAAACTGTTGCTTAATCAGCCAGTTAAACAGTAAACATAAATGAGAATAAGGCCATGTTCCCATTTTAAAAGGTATGTGGATTCAAATAACGATTTAAATATTTTTTCTGTGTTCTTCAGGGTCCTCCCGGTGCTCCAGGCAAAGACGGCTTGAAGGTACAGTGTGTTTTCTCTGTGTTTTCAGTGTGTTGTCAGTGTGTTTCCAGCACCTCTAACCTCTCTCCTTGAAAGACGTCCACCCCCAGTGCTGTTTTCCTCTCTCGGAATGCAAAACATTTGGAAAAGCTGGATGAAGATGTTTAAAATCCATTCAGAGCTATCAGTAATGAAATAAACCGTTTGGACAGAGAGAGCCAAAAGACAGAACACAGAGTGGATATGTTTCTCTGTGACTGAACAGGGATGAATTAAAGGCCCCTTTGGAGGGTTTTCTAAACATTCAGATTGGGTTCCTGCAGCGGTACATGTGATTCATCGATAAGTCTGTGGAATTTAGGATATAACACAGAATTATTCTGTTTGTGAGTCTGACTGGGTTTGCATCATATTTATTTGGATGACTCACTGCAGGAAACACAAAAACACATACAAATACACACCAGCAGGCACAGATTTGAAAGTTTGCCCTTCTATTGATTGGTTAGTTAAGCTGGTAACACTTTACAATAAAGATGAACCTCTCTAGCAGTATTTAAGACTGCAGTAAGCATTATTAAGTGGTAATGTCTCAAATAATGATTAATATGTTTTATTATTAATGATGATATAATATATTTTTAAAAAATATTAATGTGGCTCAACATGAATAACATGACCTAAACTCAAATGAACCATTTGTTGATGTTGATCATGTGCTCATGTTCATGTCAGAAAAAGTCTTCATATAGATATTAGCCAATAAGAACACTATATAATAAAGTCTTGTGTTAGCTCTTAGTGAAAGTCTAAATAACATTTAAAGTCATCACTACAGTGGCTGCTAAGGATTATAGATTGTCAGACAGATCATTCTCAACTGATGGACCTTAAATATCATATTATTTTCAAGTGTGAGCATTAAGCTTAACTCACTTTCCCATTACATAACCTAAAGAATCATCCTGATTAATACTGCACACTCTGAAATCAAGTATGACAAGCTTACATGGATGGATGGATGGATACAAGTGCAAATGTAAAATTGCTAAGCTCATGCATTCATGCCAAGAGCAGCTCAGGGGCATTTAGTTTTAAGAATGTACTACTAGACACTAAACATGTTTGTTATTTGAGCATCTAAGTGTAAGTTGTACTTTTAAAACATTCTGGTCAAGTTAAAACACAATTTTTATTGTGCAGCCATAGGTCTGATTCTTAAGTCACAGATCGCAAACATCTGGCACAGCTTATTGGCCCTGTGTGACCTCGTGACCTTCCCTAATCCTGATCTGGGGTCAGTCTTCTCAGCTGCTCCATGTGTGGCACTGACCATCATACCTCAACCCAAATGAGCTAGAGATCAACTCCAAATGGGCCGCGCAACGAGTACTAGCATAACATTTACATTGTATTGTAGCTACACACAGTAATCATATACAGAGCTATAGCAAGGCCATGGTATCAGTCATTTAAAACCTTCACTGGTTTTGCCAGAGATTTACACCAATTTAAGAAATCTTCATTGAACTGTAAACAAGGTCATTAAGAGTGTTTTGACATGAAGTGCTTCAACAGAAACGTACTCGCTGATTTCTTTATAACTGTGGTCACAAGAACCAGAGGTCTCAGTGTCTACAATATAAATGTAGCCATTTTATTTACTAAAAACCACCAGTATACACGTCTTCTGAATTTTGTAATGCTGATAATGGTAAAAATGTACTAAATCTGAAAAAACAGCTTTTCATCCTGCAAGTATCTCTCCACCATGAATGGATAAAAATGTTTTATAATTATAATAATGGCCAAATATTTTCATATTATCACTCCAATTATTCAAATTTAAAATTTTTATTCCTTGAAACTTCAGGGGGGAAATAAACAATACAAAGGTACATAAACAATAAAAAATGAGAATTCTGTGTTTTTGTTGGATTAGATAGAAGTAATTCAAGATCAGTACCTGACCTCAGTAATGCTGTCTTGGATGAATGCAATCAAATCTTCAGAGCGATCGATCGATCGATAGATAGATAGATAGATAGATAGATAGATAGATAGATAGATAGATAGATAGATAGATAGATAGATAGATAGATACCTACCTACCTACCTACCTACCTACCTACCTACCTACC
>BRDA01000053.1:249890-269166 GCA_036984385.1 Crenuchus spilurus | reverse complement strand
CTCTCTCTCTCTCTCTCTCTCTCTCTCTCTCTCTCTCTCTCTCTCTCTCTCTCTCTCTCTCTCTCTCTCTCTCTGTATATATATATATATATATAGTATATGGAAAGAGTAAATCGGGCTTTCTGTAGCTCAGTTAACATCACTCTATTCTAGCAAATGCTTTAGCAGTTGTGCATTTGAATGTTTGCTTTTTACACACTTATTGCTACTAAAACCTTCACTGTGCTATTGCTTATGGTCTGTGGTAAGGCATGAAAGTAAGTATGCTATTTGTAGCACTATCTAGCAGTTACCCTATTTCAAGAAACTGGGCACACTTGCACTTGTTTTTTCAGAAACATTACTGAGTACCAAACCAGGTAAGCATGGAGTTACTACATGTACACCAACCATACCCTTAGCAAAAACAAGTATACGTCGAGTACATGTTAAGTATTTCCCTAAGTGTACTTTTATTCAGCAAGTACACTACAAGTATACTTACTTGGGACTAAATTGGAACACTTTAAGTTCAAGTACATAAAAAGTTAAACTGGAAGGATGCTCTATAATTAGAGTAAAATTATAAAATTATAGAGTATGTTTAAAGTTTACTTTTTATGTACTTGAACTTAAAGTGGGCCAATTTAGTCCCAAGTAAGTATACTTGGTAAGTAACTCCCAAGTAAGTATGACTTCCAGCTTACAGACATTTCTAATACAGCTTACTTTGAGATAAAGAACGTAGATTCTTCACAAATAAGTGCAAAGAACTGATTCTGGTGTTTTTCACTGCTACAGCCCAGTCTAGTTGTCATGCATTGTCTTGCAAATAGGCGTCCTGTGGAAAATTGTGGTAGGCCCCAGTTCCCCACAACTTCCCTATCCTGCAGTGTATGTTGAGATGGAGATAACACTGCAGCCACTTTGGGGAAGTTACAAAATGGCAGCAGTGGCAGTTGTAGGACTGAGTGGCAGAGGTTATTTGGTTGCATGCAAAATGAATTTCATGTCTCTTTGGACCTGCAGCTTTCCTCCTGGATTGCTGGCATGGGAAACAGTATTAAAAGCCAAGAGGCTGAGAAACAATCTGAGACTGATCAGTTTGATTCCGCACTAAAAGGTAAGACTTCCCACAATCTCATTTTGCTCACATTGGCGTGCAGAAATGTTTCAGTTGTATTCATAGGACTTCATCCTAACATTCTTGTTTTTTTTTTTTTTGCTAAATAACTTTAAAAATATTTGCGCAAAATTAATAATAATGGTATTCACTACATACATAAAAATACCGACTTGTTCTTTCTATTATTTCTAATAGCTGCTACTGTTTGTAAACAATGTTGTGAGTGCAAATGTTACAATTAATAGCTACAACTAAACTACAGGCAAGTTCATTATAACAGCCTGATGACTAGTTGTAAATACACTTATGTTATTTGAGCCATTTAAGCTAAATACTGAAATACATTGATCAGTCATTAAACATTAAAACCACCTCCTTGTATCTACAATTATCGTCTATTATATCAGTTCCATTTACCATAGAGGGGCACTTCATAGTTCTACAGTAACATAATGTATTCTCATCTGTTCCTCCTCAATGCTCAGGACCACCACAGATAACTTTATTTGGTGGATCATTCTCAGTATTGACACAAATTTGGTGGTGGAAGTGTGTTAATAGGTGATAATAGTGGATCAGACACAGCAGAGCTGCTGTCCTTGTTATAATTTATGTCAAGTTGCAATTTACCACTGTGCCACTTCTCACCTACTCTCTGTACCACCATTTTGCTTTTATTTTTCTAATAAAAGTGACATATCATTGCTGTCCTAAAACGCTGTATCTCAAAAAGCTTCCTTTACATAAGAGGATAAAAGCATCATCTGTTTATCCTGAAATGTTCACATAATGTAACAGGCAGCTGCTGTTCGCAAATAAAGCAGAAAACTGAAAATAAAAAATGAAGATTTATGGTTTTTATTTGATAGTGATGTTGACAAATATTTCACATTCTGTGTATGATTTTATATATATATATATATATATATATATATATATATATATATATATATATATATATAATTATATAATATCTATTATATCAGGTTATTGTGATGTGTTAAAGATAAATGATTTCAGATTTATTTCCACTTTAATGTGACCTGTATTCATTACAGCTGAAATCAACTGAAAAACTAAAACTGTTTAAAGAGGAAATGTTTGAATAATAAAAAACTAACAATGTGGTTGCATAAACATGCACACCCTCTTATAAACGAGGAAGTGGCTGTGTTCAGAATTAACTAATCATATTTAAACCCATGTTAAACAGTAGTCAGTACACACCTGCCATCAATTTCAGCTGTAACCCGAGTTCAGCTGTTCTAGTAGGATTTTCCTGACATTTAATTGGTTGCATCATACTGCAAAAGCCATTGTCCATAAAGAGCTTTTAAATCATCAAAGGGATCCCATTGTTGATCACCAAATACAGAGAAGACGGTCATCAACAAGTATATAAAATGTGACATTACCACAAACTGGACTTCCCTCCAAAACTGATGAAACAACAAGCTGAAAATTGGTTTGGGATGCTACCAAAAGGCCTACAGCAATATTAAGGAGTTGCTGGAATTCATGTCCTATATGTGACAACATGGGGAAGTTTGGCAAGCATTTTCTTACAAAAGAAAACTTCCAAGCCTGGCTACATTTTGCATAAACCTACATCAAGTCTGTCAGAAGCATGTGGGAAAGTTTAACTCTTTGGTTGTAATTCCATTAGGTATGTTTGGTGCAAAAGGAACACTGTGCATCACCAAAGTACACCAAGCCTAATAATATTTTTGATCAGTTTTTCTTCACTTGGAACTGGAAGGTGGAGGTGGAATTATGAACAGTTCCACATATCAATCAATTCTGGCACAAAACCTTCAGGCCTCTGCTAAAAATGTAAAGCTGAAGAGGAATTTGACCTTTCAGCACAAAACGACCCAAAGCATACTTCCACGTTGACAATAGAATGGCTTCACCAAAAGAGCAAAGTTTTGCAAAGGCCCAGTCAGAGTTCAGGCTTGAATCTAGTGAAAATATATCGGGGTTGTGCATAGGAGTTTCCCCTCAATGGGCAAAGATTGCTAAGCTAAAATCGGCCATGCTGATCGATTCCTACCCAAAAAAATCTGCATGCTGTTATAAAATCAAAAGGTGCTTCAACAAAGTGTAAGATTAATGTAGTGCATATTTATGCAACCATGTTGCTGCAAGTTTTTTTTTTTACCCCTCCTTCCCTCAATTGAATTGTTCTTAATTAATTATTCATCTTGAGCTCATTTTTATATCACAAAAACTTGCCATTTTATTAGGAGTGTGTAGACATTTATATCAACTGTATAAAGATTTTTTACACGTCATTTCAGTAATGTGTTTAGTATTAAGCATATTATTTATACCATTTATTTTGGCAGTACGTGTGTTTAAAACATTTTGTACAGTATAATGAGATTATTAAAATAAACTTAAATCCAGTCAAAACTAGCAAGAATGTATTTTTTGGGGAAAAAAGTATGTTGTTTGGGCCCAGATATTCTCTTGGATGCTACTCAGCTATCACATGGACTTGTTAAATTAATCATCAGCAAACTTGATATAACAAAACATTTGTTTAACCAGACTAGGAGGTATTTCATAAAACAGGATTTCTCAAATTCAGATCTGTCCGGTCAGAAAAGGGCTGCAGGACATTCCCATTGGACAGTCCTCAATGTTGATATTGAGGCTTAAGCTATCTGGTTACAGATCCTGTTTTGGGGAATTCTCCCCAGGTGTCAGATGTTCACAATAACACTGAACTGCTATAAAGGGAGTTTTGGGCAGGTTTAAACCAACATATTCACATACAGAAAAATTACTTATTATGTTAATTAAATTTGTTTTTATTCTAATATTCATGTTAGTCTCATAAACACTTAATGCAAAGATAAATGACATTTACAACCCAAAATCAGAAAATGATGGGAGATGCATGGGAAATGATACAAATTTAAAATTCCACAATATTTCTTAAATTTCCTCTGACTTTATTTCATTGAAGACAATATGAACCCAGTTTCATGTTTTGTTTTGTCAACTTTATTTATTTGCTACATTCATTCCTGCATTTCAGGCCTGCATCACATTCCACAACAACTGTGATGGTAAAGCATTTACCACTTTGTAATGTTGTCATTCTTTCTCACATCATTTAAGATATGTTTTAGCACTGATTACTTTCACTTTCAGTAATGGGGACAGCTCAGGACTGCAGGGATGCCAAATCAGTACCCGTACCCTCCTCTTCTGTAGCTGTGCCTGTGTAATGTGTGCAGCATGTGGTTTTGCATTGTCTTGGACCTGGTAGATATGTGGTTGTGAAGCTTGTGTTGCTCTAAAATCTCACTATACGTTTCTGTATTAATGTTGCCATCACAGAGGTGTAAATAACCTTTGCCAGGCGCATTGACACAACCCCATTCCATGACAGAGCCTGGCTTTTGAACTTGTTGCTGATAACAGTCTGAAAGAACCTTTTCATCTTTGGTCTGGAGCACATGTTCATTTCTTCCAAAAATATAATGATAATAATAATAATAATAATAATAAAATGATCTGGAATATTGATTCGACTGACCATAATACGTACATCAATTGTGTGATGGTCCATCTCGGATACCTCCCTGGACAGAGAAGTTAATGCTGCTTCTGGTCAGGATTAACATGAGGTTTCTTTTATACATACACAGTAAAGTTTTAAGTGGCTTTTGTGAATGTAATTCAGTATTATATTTTTCGACAAAGGTTTGCCAAAGTAATTGCTTGCCCATGGGGTTATATTGATTAACGGTTCTTGGTGCAGTGCTGTCTGAAGGATAAGAGATCACAGGTGTTCAGCTTGATGTTGTGCACTATAGAGGGAGAAATATGCAAATTAATTTCAGTCATTCTTTGAATTTTTCTTAATTTTTTTTACACACCTGTTGACAAAATGTGTAAAATCACCTGTTGACAACACATCATTATTTAGCTTATAGAGTGTGTGTGTGTATATACTATCCTTAAATTGTTCCAGTCCCAACTTTTTCTTAGTGTATTGTAGGCCTGGAATTAGATTAGATTAGATTCAACTTTTGCTAATGTGATTACAAACAATGGAATTTGACCACATTTAACTCATCTGTGCAATGAAACACATACATATGAACACATTAGGCTGTGAGAACATGTGCCCAAAGTGGTGTGCAGCCCTATCCATGATGCCTGGGGAACAATTGTGTTTTAGGTGCCTTGCTCAAAGGCATTTCAGTCATGACCTGCCCAGGGATCGATTTGGCGATCTTCACAAGATCAGATCACTAAACACCAGGCTACGACTGCCCAAAAATAAACTTCACCCAGTTGGGGACTTAAACCCAAAACCTCATTGCTGAGATGCAAATGTGCTAACCACAAAGTCATGTACATGCAGGAATGGATGTATATTAACAAAATAAATGAAGTTGACCAGACAAAACAAGAATTACCTTTGGCTCATACTCTCTACAATGAAATAAAAGTCAAAGTAAATGTAAGAAACATGGTATTTTTTTTATTTGTATCTTCTGTATTGTCTTAACTGTTTCTGATTTATGGTTGTAAATCTCTGGCTAAATTGTTAGCACTGTACAGTCAGTATAGCATCTGAGGAAATGTATGTACATACAGTATATTTTTCTTTTTGTATTGCACACTGATAATCCTGCGTAGTTATACTGATAGTATGCCTTATTTTATCCAACCTTAGTCACAGATTATGACAACTTGGTCGTTCTGTCTGACTACCCCAGCCAAGACATCAGTGAGCCAATCTTTAAGGTGGGGGAGAGACTCAGGGGTCTGGCTGAGTAAGTAGGAACTTATAAAAATGTAAAGTACAACTTTTACAGGTTTTGAAGCAGCACTGTTGGTTTTACTTGTGACTCTTTGTTGTTCAGGGAAGGCTGCTGGTGGAGAGTATGTTCATTCCAAACAGGAACTGAAAACTACATCCCCAAAAATCATGTGGCAAAGGTTTTTCACGGGTGAGTCATGCATGCTGCATCCAAACAAGCTGTGAAATGAGTAAACGATTAAGATAAACCATTTGATTAATGATTTTCAACCTATGCCATATTATTATTAACCATAAAATGCCTGATGCTATTCATCCTAAAACATTCATTTCATTAACGGCTATTAAACTAATACCTCATCACAGATGTATGTCCATTACTTTTTTTAATTTTTATTTTTGGATGGGCTTTGATCTAATGGGGGTAGGGAGTTTGGGGGTGGAGGCATTTGGGTGCCCGCATGCAGTGGAGACTTGCATGCTGGACGGAGGCAGGATGGGGGCACACAAAGCCTTTGTGCTTAGGTCACCCACATGCCTAGCATCGGTACTGGATAAGAATGTGCTTTTCTTCTTCTTCTCTAACACTAACATTTTAGAAAGTGTTTTTTTCTGATAGTTCTGATATATTAGAATGGTCAGAATTTTGATTGTGATATCGATGCCAAGTGAGGTATCATGATACTCGATACCAAATCAATAATCACTCATCATTGTCCTTAACAGCAAATGTTTATTTGATTGAACACAGACACATTTTTACAGCTTAACTAAAATATCTGTTGTTTTTAAAATGTAATCTCTTGAGGTGTAATCTAAACAACTTTTTTACTGTATGGAAGTTAGAGTATAGAATTGATGGCCAGATTTAAGTATTAAATTCAAGTATTGAACATTTTCTGATACTTGCAATGCTTCATTTGAAGTGTTGGCCCACCTACAGGTCCCTATGTTTAAATTTTTCTGAGCAGTGTCATCAAATTATCCCCTTTGTAAAACTGCTATCATTCCTTAGTGTTTCCTTTACCTTAGTCATCACATCTCATACAGTGATTACGCTCTACATTTAAGTCCCTGAATTCATCAGTGAGATTTACACTCCTGTCACCTCAAACTGAATAAAACCGTCATTTTAAGAATCTGTCAGCTTGACACAGACCCATAAAAAGTATTTTCTATGTACCAACATTTGCACTAAAATGGACTTATTGGCACAAATAATTTAGTCAATCCAAAATGTTAACTTTATGGATATGAAAACAACTTTCTTAACATTTAGTAAAATATTATTGCAAGTAAATTAGTATTATTTCTGCTCATGAAATGTTGCCTTAATGTAAAGCGCAGCTGCTGTAGGCAAATGAAAAATAAAAATAAAATGAGGATATACATGGTTTTCATATGGGCGGCACGTTGGCTTGGTGGTTAGCACATTCGTCTCTCAGCGCTGAGGTCTTGGGTCCCCATCTGGGTGGAGTTTCCATGTTCTTCTCTTGTCTGTGTGGGTTTCCTCCCACAAATAAAAAACATGGAGACCAGGTGAATTGGCTATTCTAAATTGTTTGTGTGTTTTTATGTGTGTGTGCCCAGCGATGGATTGGCGCTCTGTCCTGGGCCTTGCTAAGATAGTCTGTGATGCCCTCTCCTGCCCGATGAGAGGGTAGGGGACTCACCATGACCTTGATCAGGATTAAGCGGACAAGATAACGGATAACTGGTTTTCATATAACAGCAATTATATACAGACAAATATTGCACATATGTTGTGGATACAAAGCTTTTTCTTTAGATATATAATGACATATAATATTTCCTCTTCCAACAGGAACAAATTTAAACTCCACGTCATTCTTATTTTTGAAAACAGAAAACTAAATCTTTGCGTTTGCTCATAAATCAGAGCTGGACTGCCAGTATAATGTCTAACAAATGCATTACGTACCTTGTGTACATACAGCCTATTGAGCTTTTCCATGCTAATACAGTAGAATAATCCTTTCTGTGCCTGTGTGATATTTCTTATTGGTCATGTCCATTCTTAAGATGGCTGTTTGAGGGAGTGGTGAGGCAAAAAGCAGAGGAGCTGCTACGTTTACCCTGCAACGCAGTTGGCTCTTTTCTCATCAGAGAACATCCAAGTCACCGAGGTGAGAACCCTCATCACTGACCTTTATATCACTATTGAGGTTGAAAGCAAAACTACTGAGGCGAAAGAGAGTCAGTATGGAAAACAAATGAAATATGAACCTATAAATGGCAGTGAATAATAATTGATGCCTCCTGCAGGTGTGTACTCTCTGTCTGTGAGACACAGAGCCATTAAGCATTATAAGATCTTCCGTATGGACAACAGCTGGTACTACATCTCCCCTCGCCTCACCTTCCAGTGTCTGGAGGACCTGGTCAGCCACTACTCTGGTGAGAACTGAACGGTCAGATCATTGACTGTGACCATGCCTACCGTCCTTCACTGTATTACAAATAAACGTGGAAAATAGTGTGAGCACACACTGCTTTTAAGTGACATTTGTTTTCCACTCAAGTGATGCATTCCACTTTTAAAAAGAATGCAGGTTTGATGGGGAACGTTTCATCCTACAGAAACTTGTTTGGTCTCAGTGGTGGTGTATGGAAACAGTAGTTTCAAGCGTCTAATTTCTCTAAGAATGACCTCATGGGAAGACATTGCTCAAAATAGATACATGTATAATGCCTAAGAGACTGTTTTAAAACAAAAGACACGTCATTTTTTTGTGCACACAAATAATGCTTAATTCTTCAGATTGACCTATATTTTACCACTAATGACATTGAGAAGAACTGCTACAGAACTGAAATTATTATTTTTGCATTAAATTGAACTGGTTTTTCATTATCCTGTAATGACGGCTATAGTTTGGTTATTTTGGGTAGGACATAATATGGTTATTTTTACATTGCAGTTTCTAGTTACTATCATCACCATTGTACCGCCTCAGTAACTCAATACATGTCTCACTAAAGCACCATTTCACACGAAAACACCCTCAATGATTAAATATCAAGAAAATCTTACTAGAACAACTAAACTTTATGTGGGTGATTAATCAGAATGACTTGAAATGATGGCAGTTGTGTATTAACAATTATTTAACATGAGTTTAAGTGTGATTCATTAATTCTGAACACAGCCAAATTACAAGAGGGTGTCCATATTTATGCAACCACATTATTTTTGTTTTTTGTTTTTTGTTTTTATATATTTTCCCTTTATACAATTTCAGTTTGTTTTCACAGGAATTGTACAAATTATAGGTCACAATAAAGATGGCAACAGTTCTGAAATGACACATCTTTGTCTGATTTTTTTAAACACAAAAACCTGGCATTTTAATAGAAGTGCCCAAATTTGTGCATAACACTGTATGTACAAAATAATTAATCTGTTTTAATTTCTCTCTTTAGAGTGCTCAGATGGCATCTGCTGTGTTCTTTCAACCCCATGTTTGTCCCTTTCTCCTACTGCTCCAAGCCTGACCCCACAAGCGCCCCCTGTGGTGATGCGGCGTAACTTTGACTGGAGGAAAGTGGACAGGTGATGGCAGATTTGTTTTACTCATGCAGCTTCAAGCAGTTATAGGATGATCTAGATGTAAATTCCTCACTCTCATAAATACATAAGTTTCATATTAGCCTTGAAGCAAGAATAATAATTAACTGGAGTTTCAGAATAAAAGGTCTGAAGTTTAAGATGAACTGTGAAGGACTGTGGTTGTTCAACATAGTAAATACAAGGAGAATAGCAGTTATATATAATATCTAATTCTGGAAAAAAACTACTGACTGTCAGTGCACATTCTGTCACAATGTAACTGCTAAGTACAGGGGTTAGACAATGAAACTGAAACAGCTGTCATTTTAGTGTGGGAGGTTTCATGGCTAAATTGGACCAGTCTGGTGGCCAATCTTCATTAATGTCACATTGCACCAGTAAGAGCAGAGTGTGAAGGTTCAATTAGCAGGTAAGAGCACATTATAGTGTTATATGTGACCCCGCCAGGGAAAACCAGGTCAAAGTCTAACTTTTTTGTGAATTTAAGTTTTGTTTTTGATCAAAATATGTACTACCATAGATATCTGAGACTATGATCTTTCATTTACAGCAATAATACTGAGTTGCTAAGTTTTGTCGCTAATGTGAGTGACACGATATTGACACGATATCTCAATAATTTGCCCAGTGATTTTGGCCTGGTTTATCCTGGCGGGGTCACATATAGTATATAGCAATGCACACAACATTATGGTGACATACCAGAGTTCAAAAGAGGACAAATTGTTGGTGCACGTCTTGCTGGCGCATCTGTGACCAAGACAGCAAGTCTTTGTGTCTAAATATTATTGAGCCACTTTGGGGTGTTTTGGAGGAGCAAGTAAGGAAACGGTTTCCTCCACCAGCATCACGTAGTGACCTGACCACTATCCTGCAAGAAGAATGGCTTAAAATCCCTCTGACCACTGTGCAGGACTTGTATATGTCATTCCCAAAATGAATTGATGCTGTATTGGCTGCAAAAGGAGGCCCTACACCTACTAATCAATTATTGTGGTCTAAAACCAGCTGTTTCAGTTTCATTGTCTAACCCCTGTAAGTCTTAGATATTTCTGTTAAAGGCCTCCTAACCTGGAAAAGCTAAATTTCATTAACTTTATAAACACTGCCAAAATTTAAGAATGTGTCAATGAATCCTCAGTGTACACAGTAAATATATGGAAGCTAAGCTGCAAACAGCCCATTTGAAATGTTTGCGTCATCCACCTATTCACATATTTATATCCACCTATACAGCATACAGCAGTTTAGCTCCGCTCATTTACACTGAAGTGTTTCAGGCTGTGCTGCTTTTGAATGAGCCACAATACAGGACACCCAGTTGAAACAGAGATCATTTGCATACATCAGTTTTAAAGGCACAGTTTCAAAAGCTGTAAGTTTTGTCTAATGGAGTAAAGATAGGTTTGGATCAGGGATTTATGTTAGAATTTATGGTGGGGTCACCTGTGAATTTACATGTGTTCAGGTACGGGCATCCCTTTACCTCTTTATCACTGATGCGGATCTTATTGTCATGTTCCACTCATACCTATGTTGCCATGTGTCATGAACATTATGAACTCCAAGTCCCATCATCCATTGCCATCTTGTCTGTCCATTTCTATCCTCCATACTTCCCATTCACTTACCTGAACTCCATTTCCCAGAATTGGACCCCTCTCATCATCCTTTTCAGCTTGCTTTGCTTTCTTTGATTCATTGCGAAGTATTGCTGCATTTCTAAAAAAAAAAAAAAAAAAAGACTATTTTTAGTACATAGGCTTACACACATGTTATAACATTATCCATAGAGAAAAATACAGTGGTAACACTCGTGTAGGCTGGCTGCTAATGAGAGGGAGACCGACGGTGCTCGTGTAGGCTGGCGGCTGCATGGTTACACTTATCATATGAAAAGTACAAGTAAAATTTATCTAACTTTCTTGTTCACTACCTTTTGCTACCTTAGCGTCACTTTCAACAGGCACTTTCACTTTTACTGGACAGCGGTCAAAGGTATTGACTGACCTCTTCTTTTACGCTAGCATCTAGGAGATGCTACGACCGCAGCACCCCTAGCGGTTTGGCATACTTGAAGAAAATTACTCGTTAGCTGGAATTTTACTCGTTACATGGAACAAAAATATTCCGAGATCTCGTTAGTAGGGATGCTCGTAAGTAGGGTTACCACTGTATAGGGAATCATTACTGTTGCATTGGTGTGTGGGATCGTTGCATTATATGGGCCATATATTATGAACACATTGCCAAATTATTATTGTTGTTTACCAAAATAAGCAATGGGTGAGCTTGCTACACTAAAATTAACATCTGTGATTGGTCAGGATGCAAATAATAACACATTTTGTGTTGGGCATCAAGCCATTGTATATTGCAATGTTCTGTGATATCAGTATTGTAAAGGCTAATGTCATTCTAAGGATTAACAAATGATATATTGTGCAGCCTCATTGTGTGGAAATAGTTAAGTAAGTCCTGAACAGTGGACAGCTAATGAATGTGCTGCTTTTCCATGATCAGGTCCCAGCTGGTGAACCCTTCTGATCAAGGCAGTGTGGACAGGAGGCAAAACATGGTGAGCTATGGGGTGCGGAACAGCATTGCTGCCTATCTGTCAGTAACTGAGGAAAAACAGCCCAAAATCAACCGCAGCAAGAAGAGCAAGTCTGTCTACCTAATGCCTGACTCTAGTAATATGCCAACAGAAGAGGAGAATTAGTACAAGCACAGAGACTTAAGATTTGCAAATGGAATAGATCAGTATTACAATGTGAGGAACAAGACGAGTTTTTTGAAAGTTACAGTGAAGCATTTTTTCCCATGTAAATACTGTAAATGAAAGATGAGTGGAGGAATGTTGTGGGTTTTTGGGTGTTGATGTATATGTACCTGCATATGCTGGTGCTTCATCAGGATTTTTGGTGGTGGAGGTAATAACGTAAACCCATAGTTGGTGTCTATGTGTGTATATGTATATAGTACTGTGCAAAAGTCTCATCATATTATTTAACCTAATCACATTATTTAAAACCATTTATCTTGTGTTGTTCCTTTGAAAACATATCGTTAGAATACATATAAATAAACATAAATACAGTAAAAAGTAACCATGGAATAAGTAGTAAGCTTGAAAGAACACAATTTTAGTTCAAGATGTTCTCCTCAGGGCCTTAATGAATTAATGAATTAATGAATGAATGTTACACTTATATAGCACCTTTCAAGATACCCAAGGACGCTTTACAATCAACACACTCCATTTACACACTTAGACTCAAACACACACACCGGCGAGAAGCGGCAGCCAGTCGCGCACAGCGTACACTTAACCGGAAGCGACCGTCCACCTGGAGGACTGCATCGAGCACTACGGGGATCACCCAGGACAGAGTGCCAACCATATCTGGGCATACACACAGAGCTGCACATTCATACGCACCAGGGTAATTTTTTAGAGTATCCAATTCACCTGATGGGGGGAAACTGGAGTCCCTGGAGGAAATGCACGCAGACACGGGGAGAACATGGAAACTCCGCTCAGATGGGGACTCGAACCCAAAACCTCAGTGCTGAGAGGTGAATGTGCTAACCACTAAGCCATCGTGCCACCCATCAGCACACTTGATTATATAACATAGTGAAGCACTGAATAACCAAACCAGCTATTGTATAACTGCAAATAACACTGGACAGCCATGAGAAGGTTTCAAAATGGTTAGATCAGCACTTTCACATACTTTTGCACAGTACCAGTATATATATATATATATACATACATACAATACACACTACCATATCTGAATATTATGGCCACCCCTGGTTTGGAATGAACTCAACCAGAAACTTCACAGATGCCATGTGACAGGATTTACTGCATGCAGGGGTGTCGTAGTGGGGTGAAAAGTGTGACTGAGTTACCATGGCCCCAAGTGTGAGTGTGTGTGTGTGTGTGTGTGGAGGGGAGGTGCTTGAGGAGACTGGAATTTTATTATAGGAAATAATATTTAATAATGGGGGAGGGGCAGGGGCTTGGGCCCTGCTTGTGCATAGTACACAGAATTTGGTGCTACACCCCTGGCTGTATAAATAAGTAAGCACTCCAGTCAGTTGTAGCAAAGTCCAAAATGTAATGGGTAAATGATGCAATTTGACTGATGTCCAAAAACGTGAAAGGTGGTAGCATCTCAAAAATCGCTACCTTTGTGGGATATTCTAGAGCCACTGTAGTGAAGGTGTACTTCTCATACAATGAGTACCTCCCAAAGGCAAAGCAGTGGGCCATTGTAGCCAGACAGAAATGACTCTGGTGAGTGGTACAGAGCAATCACCACAGTGGACCAGGACAAGTGCCTCTGGATACCTTCTGCCATCTAATACAGCATGACACATTGTCTCGCCAGTGTCATCCAAGGCAATTGTGGTCACTGATAAGTAGGTGGTCATAATATTCTTCACACAGGTGCATCTCAATAAATTAGAATATCATCAAAAAGACAATTTATTTCAGTAAATCAGTACAAAAAGTGAAACTATTTTGTTATATATATATAATATAAACATATATAGATTCATTACACACAGAGTGATATATTTCAAGATATTGTTTCAAAGTCAAAAAGTATCAAAAAATTTGGCCAATTCAAAAATGATTTTAATACGTACATGTTGGCCTGCTGAAAATTATGTACAGTATATGCACTCAATATTTGGTTGGGGCTCCTTTTGCATGAATTACTGCATCAGTGCTGTGTGGCATGGAGGCAATCATCCTGTGGCACTGTTGAGGTGTTAAAGAAGCCCAGGTTGCTTTGATAGTAGCCTTCAGCTCATCTGCATTGTTGGGTCTGGTGTCTCTCATCTTCCTCTTGACAATAGCTCATATATTTTTTATGGGGTTTAGGTGAGTTTTCTAGCCAATCAAGCATAGTACTGTGGTTATTAAACCAGGTATTGGTACTTTTGTGCTGACTTTGGACTTGACATAACATAGTGGACCAGCACCAGCAGATGACATGATTCCTCAAACCATCACAGATTGCAGAAACTTCACACAAGTCCTCAAGCACCTTGTATTGTGAGGCTCTCCACTTTTCCTGCAGACCCTGGGACTTGAGTTCCAAATGAAATGCAAAATTCACTTTAATCTGAAAACAGGACTTTGGACCACTGAGATACAGTTCAGTCTTTTTTCTCCTTAGCCCAGATAAGACGCTAATGATGACTCTTTGAATGGCCTTTTCTTGGCAATCCTTTCAAGGCTATGGTTGTCCCTTTTGCTTGTGCACTTTTTTCTACCACACTTTCTCCATCCACTCAACTATATATTTATATACTTGAATACAGCACTCTGTCAACAGCCAGCTTCTTTAGCAATGACCTTTTGTGACTTACTTTAGGGCTTCTATGACTGCCTTCTGGACAACTGTGAAGTCGGCAGTCTTTCATGATTGTGTAGCCTACTCAACCAGACTGAGGGACCAATTTAAAGGCTTCAGAAACTGTGTTGATTAGCTGATTAGAGTGTGACACCATGACTTTATCTTTTTCACAGTATTCTAATATTTTTAGATCCTGACATTTGTGTTTTCATTGGTTGTAGGCCATAATAATCAAAATGAAAAGAAATAAATGTTTGGAATAGATCACTCTGTGTGTAATGAATCTATATAATGAGTTTCATTTTCTGAATTAATTAAATAAATTAACTTTTCGATGATGCTCTAATTTATTGACATGCACCTGTGTGTGTGCATGAGTCTCTCTGTGTGTATAATATTTCACCAACATGTATTTTTTGTCATCAATGAAGTGACTTTTCCTGACTTTCAGAGGCACTTTATTTAGTACTGTCTAAACCAAAAAAAGTAAAAAGAAAGAGTTTCCTTTCAAATACTTCCCCACAATCTGAGCTTCAAATGAATGCATGAACCTTGATTGCCTTTTCTCTTTGAACTCTATATGAAGAAGAATGGTATTTGGCTTGCACCTTACACAGAGATTAAAGTTTTGTGCCAGATTGCAGGGGAGGAACATATTGTGCCTTTGTCCAGGCAAACATCCGCAGTGTTTTGACCAATCCTTGGCTCACCTCTGCACTTTCTTCCATGTTGTTGTTTTGATGAATTGGATCTAAATGATATGAAGAATTCTGCTCACCTAATGGGATATTGATTAGATACATTTGTTTATGTCAAACCTCCATTTAACACTTAATCAGCACTTCAGGCAGAGCTAAAATAACATCATAACTAGCTTTACTACATCATAGGAACATAATTATTTTTCACATTTCTGTATTTCTTTCATTTGTGTGAATTTTAACTATTTTCTTTTCACTTTAACAGCTTTACAGCATATTTTCTTCACTGATATGTTAGCTCAGAAACAACGTAGGATTAGCATTAGCATTAGCATGTTTCTGCAGCTAAAAGAAGCCATTTTTATTCTGGTTATAGATTATAATGGCTTAAACAGGGGTATTGTATTATTACACACAAACGTGATTTCACTGATTATAATGATTATTTTATAATTAAGTCTTATATTAAGTATTTTTTTGTATCAGAAGATTTAGTTTTTCATGCACCAAATGTTCAGGAGAAAATTCTTAGAGTTCACTTAAAAATAATAAGTGCACAATTTTCCTCAAAAGACTAGTTTGTGAGACCTTAATCGCTGGATTTGATTTGAGTAAGTCAAGAGAGGTTTTGGTAATGTATTTGACTGTTGACTGAGCTTATTTAATTGGTAAGCCTGAGGGTGTGTGTCAGTATCTGGTGAACTGTATTATTTACTAAGTACATAGACAGCTATGAATGTAGGCAACAAAAATGGAGCCTTGTAAAACAGCTTATTGAGCCTCTTTAGGCGAGCAGTGATTAAATTAGATCATTTACACTTTGTGCTCATGATCTTTAATGAATATTAATTAAACAGGACTTTTACAACCTAGCACATGCTAATAAGTTGGCTATTGGCTAGCTATTTGGCTAGCTGAATGACTAGCTTGAGCAGAACTAGCTAATGCGCTAATCTACAAATACTCTTAATTCACAAAAATGATTATACTTTTGATGCTGCTGATGTAGACAACTTTTAAGTGTTCAGACAAAATACTGTTTGTTAGCCACATTAACCTTACAGACATGTCTTGGCTTATTGAAAGGATGTAAATACAATGTATGATTTGT
Source organism: Crenuchus spilurus (assembly GCA_036984385.1). Taxonomy (NCBI): domain Eukaryota; kingdom Metazoa; phylum Chordata; class Actinopteri; order Characiformes; family Crenuchidae; genus Crenuchus; species Crenuchus spilurus. The sequence continues at coordinate 252,490 of BRDA01000053.1, read as the reverse complement.
GGGCCAACCTTTGCTTTAAGATTCCTGTAGTATGTGCACCCTCATCCACTGTAATTCACTAATCATCAACTTGTACTACAAGGGTTAAAGAGTGAATTTACTTTTTTTTTCTTAATGTGATGTGTTTAGCATTTCATGATCTCACATCTAGTGCAGATGTATATGTACAAACTTCAGTAAGTGAAAACTACTACAGGGCACTAAGTCTGTTTCACACTCTGATGTTTCGGGGAGTATAGATTCCTCAGTTATTATGTTCAGTTGCATTCTCGGGTTTTCAAAGGCATGCTAAGGTCTTTAGCTAGGATCAGTCAAAAAGTTGGTCAAGTTAAAGTCAATGTCAATTGAATAAAAGCTGACTGTTGAGCATGATATTCTGCTGTACAATGTTCAGTGTATTTTCCTGCTTAACACATCACCCACAAGTCCCCCACATCCTGCTTCTAAACATATACCTATATAGCACATTTCTACTCATTCTATTCTGTTTTTACCAAGTGAGGCACACACATCTATTAAATGCATTAGAACAGACCACAGAATACTGGTCAAAACAGATATGAGGTGACATGCTGATTATAAGAGGCCCTCTTTCAACCGAAACTAAGAAAGTTTCTTCTTTTTTAACTCACATGTGCAGTCTCTAGTCCTCATATAAACAAATACAGATCTGTAATGCAGATTTGCTGGGACAAGTCTTCACATTAGCTGCCAATGAACACATAACCATAAGCATGTGTAACTGAGAAAAAGGTTTGACAAGGAGAGTGGAAAAGAAAAATGGTTCAACAGTAACAAACTGGATACCCTTGCAGGGCAGCATGTGTTATCTAATGACCTCAGGCCTCAAAGACACTTGCACATGCTGGCTTGGAAACAGTTTAGATAGGATCAGTGCATTTACTTCATAAAGATGAGAGCTGGGACCTGTGGGCAAATATACGTGTCTTAAGAAATAAAGTCTTCTTCCAACTTGAAAAAAGATAACTTGCTCTGAAACTTCTGTTTCTGTAGAACTTTTGTTTTCATAATTTCATTCATATGGTGTGTCCAAAGGACAATACTATACAGCTATTCTTCAAGAAAAAGTATGCTCTTAAATACAAATGCCTCATGCTTGTCTTCAGACTTGTGTTGACAAGTAAGCCTTTAAAACTGTGACCTGGATAGTCTCTGAAGCTACTGGAGCACATACGCTAGGTAGCGAACTTACAAGGTCTGATAAAATGTGATGTAATAACTACTTGATTGCAATTATGTCAGCTATTCATTATTCTTTTCCACTGTTAGCTTACAAAATCATGCATTTACATTCTAACAAACAATGTGAATTGGGAACATTTTGTTCATACATTTTTGTTCATATATAGTAGACAGACAGACATATTGGAAGACACATGTGACTATGTACAGTAATATGTAATAGTAAAAGCAAACAGTTATATATATTAAGGTGGTAGTAATAGGCTCTTACTAATGGCATTGCACAAGGATGATCTGAAAAACAGAATTGTGGTTGAAAGTTGAAACTAACAGACAGGGACTGGCAGGTTTGATTGACTGACAGACAAAAATTGCATCTAGAAGTAAATGGAGGTCCTTCACAACCAATTTCCGAAAGAGCACTCTGCAGAGAACTGCATGGTGTGAACATATATAGCATTGTATCACACAAGAGGCCAGTGGCCTTGTGTGATGTTCACCACAATTCTGAGAAGAATTCTGCCACTGCTGGTAAATGTATGCTTCAATACACCGACAAATTCAGCTACTTCCTTCACACCATGACAATTGGCGTCCAAATGCAACTACACCAATTTTTGCCAATCAATAACATCTGCTTTGTTACCTATTTTCCACAAATCGAACGAAACACTGCACTATACCACCTGTTCTCAATCTATGAATCCCGTCACACACAGGTATTTATTATCTTCATGCATCAACATCTGCAAGAGCCTAAAATTATTGCCATATATACAGTATATATATATATATATATATACAGGGACATGTATATTAGACAATGAAACTGAAACACCTGTCATGTTAGTGTGGGAGGTTTCATGGCTAAATTGGACCAGTCTGGTGGCCAATCTTCATTAATGTCACATTGCACCAGTAAGAGCAGAGTGTGTAGGTTCAGTTAGCAGGTAAGAGCACAGTTATATAGTATATTGCAATGCACACAACATTATGGTGACATACCAGAGTTCAAAAGAGGACAAATTGTTGCTGCACGTCTTGCTGGCGCATCTGTGACCAAGACAGCAAGTCTGTAATATTATTGAGCCACTTTGGGGTGTTTTGGAGGAGCGAGTCAGGAAACGTTTTCCTCCACCAGCATCACGTGGTGACCTGACCACTATCCTACAAGAAGAATGGCTTAAAATCCCTCTGACCACTGTGCAGGACTTGTATATGTCATTCCCAAGACAAACTGATGCTGTATTGACCACAAAAGGAGGCCCTACACCATACTAATAAATTATTGTGCTCTAAAACCAGGTGTTTCAGTTTCATTGTCTAACCCCTGTGTGTGTGTGTATATATATATATATATATATATATATATATATATATATATATATATATATATA
>BRDA01000053.1:224128-249880 GCA_036984385.1 Crenuchus spilurus | reverse complement strand
AAATATATATATATATATACATACACATTTAATAGTGTTACTATTAACTTCTCTATATTTCTCTCTATATTTTTTTCTATTGAAAGCTTTAGTGAATTTGGCTCTTGGTGTTGATGTGATGGAGAATATGCAGAACAAGACCCACAGGCCTAAGTTTAAAGGACAGAGATAAAGCGTTCACTTTCTGTCTGCACACATATTAAAGACCTGTTTAGTTCTCAGATCTGAAGAGTCCCCGAAGCAAGAAAACAACTGAGAGACAATGTGTGATGAATTAGGTTTTGCATACTCATATTCTAAAACCATGCATCATCCATGTCCTTCTGAATAATACATTGTGTTATTGAACCAGCAGTGACTGCAAGTATTCTGTTCTGTATACGGTAATCTACACAGAGGCCCAGCTCAATAACAGCTGCTGTCCAAATCTCCTGCCACATCAAATCACTATGGGCTCTGGATGGACACCATTAACAAAAACTAAATAAATGTGACTTTCCCCCCATGAATTCTGCTTCTCTGTTATTTATTGTGACATGATTATTGACTTGTAATAGACTCTGCATTTGAATGGAGGATTTAAATTTTCATCATGACTGCATGTCATTTCATCAAGTTTGTTCGTGTAAATGAAGGATACACTAAAAATGAGAGTTCCTGTAGCATGACCAAAGATGAGGAATCTCATATTTCTATTTGAAAACACAAAACTCAACTAGATGAAAGAATTAAAGACATCTTTATAGAGCTGTTCCTGAAAGAAAATTCAGCCTGACTTGAATAGGTCAAGTCATGGTATTGATCAACACAAGATTTCTAGTCTCCAAAAGTTAAAATATAATGAAAAAGTTCATTTGTGTTCAGTTTTTATGTTTTTATTAGATTGCACATAATTAATACTGGTCCTTTGGAGACAGATGAGTAATGTAAGTAATTGTAATGCTTTACATAACTTTCTTAAAGGAAAAAATCAGTTTACTCTGACAAATTACTTTGTATTACATTATCACAAGCATACTATTCCTTAGTCGACTGTGTGATGGATTGTGCTTAAGATATGAATTTGCATATAAATATGACACATGTGGGTAAATCTGAATTATCAGAGCAATTGTTTTCATGAAACGAGACTTCTTATTCCTTTCCACATTGAAATGAGATGGAGACCCAGAAAGAATATGTAAATGAACCACTGTTGCGACATGATCTAATTGTCTCGACATTTTGATTGTGCACAAACTGCTTGCAGGCTTTCTTTCACTTAATGTATGACAATAAACTTTATGACTATTCAACACTAACTGCACAGCACGCAGTTGCAAAAGGGCAACATAAATATAAACTATAACACTTACAGAGGCCATTGCTGTAAGTTCTAAGCTAGTTTACAATACAATATAGCATTTTAGGCATACACTTTAGTGTTCTTAGGAATATAAATTAGTCTAGTTTACATAATGTACATAAAGAGTTTGTTATTAGAATGATAGAAAGGTTTAACACATGGGCAACAATAAGCCTTCAATATTTCCCATCTGTCAGCTTAAAAATATATGATATTCAGAAGCTTTTCTAGAAACACAGGGAAAGTATTTTCAGTAGCAGTCTGGAGATGCCTGACCTGACCAGGACCTTTAAACACTATTAGTCATAAGTGTGAGTTATAGTCTGAATCTTCTTGGCATGAACAGGGAAGACCTTAGGAAGTGCACATTTAAATACTCTTCCCCTTCTGACAGCAGCTGTGTTCCAGATGTGTCCAATACAAACAAATAATAAACAAGCCTAAAATGTGCTGTGTCTCTGATTCATGTTAAACATCATTTTGCACCTTTTAGGAAACGTGCTTGAAAGGAAGATATTTGAAAGGGAAACTAACATCTTTCAAATACTGACAACAAGATGTTCTTTATATTCTGACCTTGTAGAATCAGCACAGGGGAACCAAGGGCCAAAGTCCAGCACAGTTTGTTGATATTGGTCTGACAAACAGTTAAACCTGGTAATTGTCTTCTGGGTTCAAAACAGGTGAGCTTGATCAAGATCATCACACTGATAAGGAATCTGACCCTCCAACATTACGATAAGGTATTATGGATCATTTTTTGTGCAGAAACTAGGATTTTGCCACTTTTGTACCAAGATTCATGATTTTTGATTTATGTGGACGCAGGGATTGACTTGTCATCGTTGTTCTATTCAATGGCCTTCCCCTGGAATGATGAACACTATAAGCTAGGCCTAAAAGCCTAAAGTATAAAGATGAATTTGGTTCCCAATTTGCTCCTGCTTGGATGTACAGTACAGTGTTAAGAAAATTTTTTCACTGGTTCAGAATCCTTAAAACTTTCCTGTCCTTGCCTTACATCAGAGGCAGGTAATTCTGGTCCTGGACTGATGGATTCCTGCATAAGTTGGTGAATTTCTCGCTCAAACACACCTGATTCAACTCAGCAGTTACTGGCCTGGGGGTTATTCCACAAAACAGGATTTCTCAGTTCTTCAGGACATTCCTCTTGGACAACCCTCAATATTAGGCTTATGCTTTCTGGATAACTTAGAAATCTTGAGGAATGCAGGCCAGGTTGTTATGTCAGAGCAGAGTTGCTGTGACAGAGTTCCACAAACTTTAAAGAAATCTCCAAAATTGTCCACATTCTTACAATCCATTGAAAGGTTCTTCAGTGGTTCTTCTACTGCATCTCTCCAAAGAACCCTTTTATTCGCCTTCATTTTTCAGCCATTGCATAAAGGAAGCAGAGAACTGTTTTCTTTGTGTAACTCACAGGTTCTAATGATGGCATTCCAGAGCAAACACAAGTGTTTTTGTTCCTCTAGGAGGAATGCAAAATCAATTTGGAATGAAAAACAAAAACAAGTTTCTATTTCAGATTCAGGCGAGGCTGAGAGGACATGCTTCTCTCCAGTGTGACTAACTGCCTGGTATCTTCCTCCTTTGTCATCGGAAGTGATGCTTTGGTTGAAACCACAGACAGAAACATAGAGTGGGAACTCATGGCGAGAAGAAAGTTTCAATAAGGCCACGTATGCAGTGCTGAACAACAGGCTCTCTCTGCTCTTTATGAGCTCCAGGTGGGACTCTGGCTGAGCTGATGCTCTCTTCTCTTCTCTCTTAATCATCTGAGTATTTGGCCTGCGTTGCTGTGTTCAATCTATCAACACAGTGCTCCTGTCTCAGGCCCACAGGAGTACAGCTCTACAGCTCCAAGTCACAAGCCTATATACACTGACCCCATCACAATAGATTAGGGGAGTATTAATAATAGCAAAACGGATCCTTACACCTGGTTCTCATTTCCAAATGCCTTATTTGAAGCACAGTACAAAAAGGCTCGACGAAGCACTGTGTATGCCACAGTAGCAACATTTTAGCATCTTGAATCACAGCTCAGTTAACAGCAGTATAGTTTCTGATCAGCAAGTGTGGCATTAATTAATCTTCCCTTAAGAAGTCTGATTCCCCACAGGGCAGACAAGAGAGAGAAGCAGGTTTTATGAACTATGGAAACTTTATGAGCATCTATCTGACACTTCAGCAAACGTAAAAATAGTCCATTTATCTTCCATCCTCTGCATACTTCCTGTTCTTAGGTCATCATAATAGGCCTGAACTGGCCTGCCTATATTTACTCAAGTTTAACGCAGTCCTTCTACGCTTTAATGCATTTCCCTTGAAAACAGTTTAAAGCTCTGATGTCAGTGTGATGAGGGTGTTTGGTTTTTGTCAGCTCTGATGACTCTTTTAGATGAGAGAATCAAATGTGCAATAACTGGAGGCTACAGTCATTCCCGCATATCCAGTAAATGCTGTTCATGTAAAAACGCATTGGGTGAAACTGGAAAATGCTGAAGTAAAATTTAACCTGTCTGTTACTGACCAGAACACTACAAAACACTTATTGTTAGAATAATCACTCAATTACATACTACTGTACAGTCAGTTACTCAAGAGTAGCTGTGCTAGTCTACTTCCCAATTTATCTTCATAGTGGTGGTAATAGGAGACATGAAACCTTTATTTCCATTAAAAGCTAACTAACAGAACGTCTGATAAAAGTTCTGAGAAATGATTGTGTCATTAGTTTTATTATGTTGGTGATAATAAAAGCTTTAAGCTTTAGAGTTTTATTTCACATCAAAAGTCTACAAAAATGAGAACAATAGCACCTATCAAGCTTCTTGTATTGATAGATACTGGATGTAGTATGAAGTCCTGCTACAGTTCTATCTCTTTGGAAGGATCTCAATGGGAACTACAAGAACCTTAGTATCTGACAAGCTTTGTGTTATTTCTCTCTGATTATTTTGTAGCTGATTTACTATTTCAGTGACAGTAGCAGCAATTTGGCATGTTTGACTCTCAGTTCTGGGGTCTTGGGTTTGATTCCTCATCTGGGTGGAGTTTCCATGTTTTCCCAATGTCACTGTGGGCTTCCCCTTGGAGACTCCAGTTTCCTCTCACAGTGTGTGAGTGTCTGTTTGTGCCCAACAATTGATTGGTGCCCTGTCCTGGCCTTTGATAAATTAGTGTAATGTCCTGTCCAGCGCCCAAAGAATTCCACATTTCTTTTATTCTATTTTATCATTTATTCTATAATATTATTTTTATTACTTTTATTCTATTTGAATATTTATTGAACAAGGTTCTGTTAGCTCAGCAGGCTAAGACGCTGACACTATGATCAGAAGATTGTGAGTTCGAATCCCGGTCACGCTGTTTGCCATCAACAGCCGGGGCCCAAGAGAGCAAAAATTGGCAGTGCTCTTTCTGGGCAGGTAGATGGCGCTGTCACTCTCCCTATCACACACACATTGCAATGTTTGTTGACTCAGGAGTCTACTGTTTGGTCCATTCAGAGCTAGGAACCCTGCGCTTTCCTCCGAGCGCAATGGCTCCCCAGTGATGGTGTATCAAGTGATAGTTCGAAAAGAGGCAGAGGCCGCATCACACGCAGCAGAGGAGATGTGTGCATGTCTTTGCCCTCCTAGACTCAGGGACAGTGCAAAGTGATGGAGAGAGCCCCCTAGTGGATGGGATGGGTTAATTGGCTACTACCACATTGGGAAGGGGAGAAAATTGGCAAAAATTATTATTATATATATATATATATATATATATATATATAAAGATTCCGTTATGTAAAAATAGCATTTGCTTCATTTTCCACAGTTTGAATCGAGGGTATATTGTACCTTGTTGGACAAAAATGTGCCTGTACTATGCATTTTTATCACCATGTAGGGTGTGATAAGTGTCTCAGAGTTTAAAAGGTTAAAACAGGCATGAAGTTTGGTAATGAGGTGCATTGCTGCATTTGTCAACAAATGCATGAAAGCTTTTGCTTGGAAATGCCTCCAAAGCAGTGAGGCACGGAGCCATGCAATCTTTCTCTTTGACAGAAAAATCTCTCTAAGAATGAAAAATCCAGACAACTTTCCACAAGAACCTTTCAGTCACCTCTTCTTCAGCTGGCAATGTGGTCACATCTCTGAAAACCAGTGAACTAAAAAGACATTTCAAGACTTTCTACCATCTCTGCCCAGAATTACAAGATCCAGCATGAAATGGAGGGGCACAGAGTCGAGAAAGAACAGCTACACAAACGTATAAGTAAACATCACATTAACATTTGGCATGACATCTGAAACTTATATAACATTTTCCATAGTTGATTGCAATGTATCTTAAACTTATGTAATATTTTCCATATTTTCTTACTTTCTTTTAAACAGGATCCCCAGTTTTCATCAAATGTTCTTTCAAGTAGGAAAATATCTGAAGGCTTAACTGGCAATACAAGACAAATTCAGCTCCCTGCCATCAGTAAGCTGCCAACCGTTACTGTTTTTCACCACCCATATGTTAGACCACATGTGTAAGAACAATTCATTTACTGTGCTTTTTAAGCCAGTGAGTTTAAAAGTTTTGCCTTACCTAGGAACTGGTGAATGTAACCCAGTAATTTACTTGAAAGACATTTTTACCTGTTTTTTCTAGCCTTATACTATACAGAGTCATATTTACGCTTTGTTTGCACTATAGTTGGGTTAAATGTGTGTTAGAATGACTGTGTGATATAGACAGCAACGCATTAACATTTATTCTGTTTTGGCATTAGAGTAAAAAGAACAGAGAATTAGGTTAGAACCTGCTTGGTAGGGCAAGGGACAGAAATTAACTAATTTTGCAGGAGCACCTTTATGCATTGTGCATTTACAACACATTTATAGAAGCATGTGTTACCATAAATTTTGAAGGGGGAGAGATTTTGGTTAGGTATATAAAAAATGATACTGTAATAAAAATAACCATACGAGTAGCATAATATTAAATATCTATCTATTTCATAATAATAAATATCTATTTCAGAACATTTTAATGTATTTTATTATAGAAAAGTAAAGCTTTAAACAGGTTAAACAAGTAATCTCATAATTTCATGTATTTAATAATATTTTAATTATGATTAATTAGACAGCATGCATTTGTTTGATCTTAGTAGATGGATGCCACCTTCTGGTAAAAGCAAAAATGTTCTAGAACCAAATCTGGATGCAGCACCGTGATGGTGTTACAACCAAGAAACCAACTTTCATATACAGTATATGTATTTTTTTTTACCTGATTTTCTCTCCAATGTGTTGGTAGCCAGTCAACCCACCTATTCATTGACTCTCCTTATTACTTGTCATGTCCCTGACTATAGGAGGGAGCAGACTATCACAGGCCTCCTCCAATGCATGTGAAGTCAAGTAACCACCTCTTTTCAAACTACTCCCGATTCCTTGCCACCGGACAGCCAATGCGCTAGAAGGATAGGCGCAGGATCCCCAGTTCTGATGGATTGCCTGGCAGACACCTGAGCCAGTCAACATTACTTAGTAGCCCTGGGGAGAGAGCATGGGCCCTGGCTGCCAAGGATTTAAACTTGCTATCCTCAGATTAGATCGCCTTAGTCTGCTGAACCACTCAGGGCCAAGACCAACATTCATAAGCGGAATCATATTAATATTTTTATTATACAAACCCACTTACAGAAAAATAGGGAAAGTTCTAAAAATGTAATAAAAACTGAAATCTGTAATTTGTTTATTTGCTTGAACCTTCAATTTACTTCAATGTTTGTTTAATAGAAACACATTTGGAATTTAATGTCTGCAATACAGTACACTCAAACAAGCTTTGACAGAAGCATGTTTACCACCGTGTCACATAATTAATGTTCATCTTCCCTTTATTCCTCAGAACAGAATAGTTGTGCTACTGTGCCTTTAAGATTGATGTATGTAAATGCCTCATTTTAAAAACAGTCCATTCTGAAACTCTTGTAGGCTGAATAGATGGGCATATGTACTGTAAATGCTTGGTTTCTGTAACATCATGACTACTGCTCATGTTAAGCGAGCTGTCTCAGCAGTATAGCTTCCATGTATGGAGTGTATGGCTGTTTACAGGGGCATCAAAGTGGGGTGAAAAGTGGGACTGAGTCAGCAGTCAAGGGAGGCTATTTTCCTTTAAATAAAAAATTTGTGCACAGGGCAAGTAAACACTACATTTTGAAACTTTAGAAAAGCTTTTCTATGACGTGGGTCCTTTAATAGCATGCAAAAATGTTTTTTTTTTGTAACTGTTTATTTGGAATCTGTCATATTTGTATAATACATAATCTTTACAAGATATACTTTAATGTATTTAGATGTATGATCTATCCTGACATCTTATCTGAACCACGGAGCTATGGCTGGTGCTGCTAAGAATGATTGCACCAGAGTTATTCCAGCTTGCTATCAGCACTACAGACAGCTGCTTCTAAACAGATAAGACCTAAACTGGGCTGAAATATATGTTTTTACACTCTGCCCATTCAACCATGTTGCTGAATGGAAACTTAACATCACAGCAGTTAACTGAAGTGGATCATAGCAGCTCCTGTCACTTTAGAGAATATGGTGATTCACATTCAATGGCCACTTCTACAATAGTGAGAGTATGACCGCTCTCACTTTGCAGCATGCTGTGTAATCTAAGGACTAGGAAGCAATCTGTCTGGAGATTACATTACATTACGTCTTATATTATGTTGCATATCTGGCATTTTAAGTGCAGCGTGTACATATGAAGCCAGTTCCAGAGATCCTCTCGTCATCTGTTGTGTGGCACACTAAGTAACCCTTAATGAATGCTTACACATCCACATTGGTTTACTTGCTGTGGAAAGAGTCTGTAAAGGCATGCAAATTGCACTATTAAAATGCAATATTGCATTGGTCAACAGATCTTTAATGCACATTTTGTTTTGGAAATACCATCAAATCAGTGACCCATCTCATGCTTGATGAGGCATCCAGATAAGTTTCCACACAAATGGCCAATTGCTGCAATGCTGTATTTATTGTTAATTTTCCCCTCATCCACTCATCACCAAGTTTCATCACTATGGATAAGTGTGACACCTAGTGGCAGTACTAGACACCATTTAACAGCTTGGTGCTTCTCTGATGAGTCTAAGACAATAACTAACAAGTTTCCATTCTAAAAACATTAAAGGACACATACCATACATACCATGAGCTTATATAAATACAAGACTTTGATGTAGTATGTAAACTTTGTTAATTATTCTAAATTAATTATACTCTGCAGTTGGTACAGTCCATATTTTTTAAATTGAACTGCAAAAAACAACCCATTTTATATTCCCTGTTTTTATGATGTCATAAAGACCAGGCATTTACATAAATTTATCTCTTTGACCTGAAGAGATTTAGCCCCTCATTGTACACACTGAAGTGTTTCAGCCTGGACTACTTTTTGAATGAGTGTCCATGCAGGGCAGCCAATCAGAACAGAGATCATTTACATATATCAGTTTTAAAGGTACAGTAACAACAATAGCAGCCCATTTCCAATGCATATAAATAGGTTGAAAAACTGTCATATAAGAAACATGTTATTGCACGTCTGAATACAAGACATACAGGATTTGAATAAAAATGTTCAAAATTCTTAATTAATAGTAAAATATTGATTCAAATAAACATAAATTGAATTCAAGACAAAATAGCAAGTTATGGCAATTCTTAGAGATAATGTCTATTTGAGGTAAACGTTACTGAAAGCCAGTAGATGGAGCTATATATTTAACCTTCCTGTGGCCCTTTTGTGATCTGGGTAATTTTCCCACTCAAATTTCATGTCTAAAACATCAGAAATAAAAGTTCTTTGAGTATTTGATAGCAGACAACAAAAGTATCCTGACGAGCATAAAATAATGGCATCAAAGAGCTGTGGACTAATAATGTTTGACAGCAGCTGTATGAGTTGTGCTATTTTCTGACATCTGGGAGCGTGTGTTTCATGCGACAGATAAAATATTCCTCTGAGATTTGCAACAGCTGTCATTATGAGCTGGCTCCAGTGAGAAATTGTCACCATCCACAGCAGTGATAGAAAATACACTGATATAAAAAGAGCTTAGGAGACTTCAAAGCTCATATAATCTCTTTAGCTTTTGCACATGCCCCTCTGTGAGAAAAAAGGTAGTCCTAGAGGCTTCTCAGACCAAAATCCTATCACATCTCCCATCTCTGATATTGCTGTAATTTTGCTTAGACTGTCCATCCTCATGATGTTACTGCAGCTGACCTCAGCTGGACTTCCAAATGAAGATGGCTCCAAACAGCACCAGCAGACGCTGAGTTTAGTGGCTTGTTGACAATTTTGTCAGAAGTGTTTTCCATTCGGCTATCTGACAGGATCATGAGGAGGAATCTGTTGTTGTGTCTGAGACGAGATGATTAATGACAAAGGGCCAGAGCAAGCCTGGAGCACATTCTGACTCGTTATTATCTACACTTTTGGGGAAAAAATAGTCGAGTAAACAATTCAGATTCTGACAACAGGGCATTCAGTGACATTTCCCTTTGGAAAGAAAAAAATTGTGTACAGAAAGGAGAACATATGAATATAAAGACAGATGAACAATATTTGTAACAATGCTAAACAGGCCTGAGGCCTAAATAGAAGCTTATATTTGAAGAAATGTAAAAAAATGATTATACATGGTACAACACGTCAGAAGATTCAATATATTGTCACATATACTGTGAGCAAGGTGATATATTGCAGTTTTTCTTATTCCAGGGGTTTACACACCATCTGCCACACACCATTGCATATAAGCTATTAATTTATATGTGATATTGTGTTTTTGAAAGTCAATGTAATATCACAAAATATAATATTGCGATACTCAAGTGTATCAATATTTTCTTACATCCCTATTGGTTAAATTACACGTTATATTGCTCTTTCAATTCTTTTTATTGTTAAGCATGTTAACTGTTCCACATTTTAATGGAAGTTCCGACTTATTTCTTGACTTAAATATGCTAGAATGAAAAACGCACATGTTGCTTTTGCAAAAAGTATTAAATATTTCATGTTTTATTTTTAAATTCAGCAAATAATTAGGAATTGTGCACCAAAATGCCAGGAAAATAATCCTATCTAAGTTTTTTCCCTGTAAAAAGTGTGAATATTTCACTTAGAAAATCAACAAAACATGTTATTTGTGCATGGGTGTCCAAACATTTGCACACAACTGTATATTGTCATATGCTGGAGGTTTCTTTTCTGTTTTGTGTGAAAAATTTCTTTAATATAACTTTTCTAATTTCATCCCCAACAACCTAACTGGTGAACACTGATAAAAACTCTGTGCACTTGGTCACGTTTCTTGGGGGCATATCCACACTCGCAATAAAGGTTAGACGCTTGTGCAACAGGGTGTGAGGCATTTTACAATGTGGTGTGATAAATGCTTGGTGTGCTCTAGTTCATTCCCAGTGCTTAAAAAAAGCACAGAGACCTCCAGCAACACTGTCAAACATACGGACATCACCCAGCCATCGCTCTCGCTCGCTTTATCTACAACCATTCTCTCATGTAGCCACAGGATTTCTCCTGCCTTAGAAACAATAACCTAATTATCTCCACTGTCCAGACAGATGGAGTAGTTGGTACAGATAATTACCAGCAATGAGAGGTCAAATTCCATAAACACACACACACACGCACACACACACAGTGAAAGGACATTATGAAGACATTGCAGTCCAATCACTCACACACACTCACACATACACAAAGTGCTAATGAGTGTGCATATGCTTGATATCTGTATGCATGACTGGCTCTCTGTGTGTGTGTGTGTGTGTGTGTGTGTGTGTGTGTGTAGGTTTTAAATGTTGATGATTATGTGATGAAGCTGAAGACCACACTTACACTAGAAGAGTAACACAATGCTATATTTGTTTATTGTTAGGAATATACAATATGTTTCTCTCAAAGATTGTATATGCATAGATAATGTGGCTCCATTCATTTTATAGGAAAAGCCAAAATATCTTTGCCATCTTGTTAAATTTGGAGCCAGAGTCTGCCCAGTAGAGACCAGAGTCAGTTAGTCTGCTTCCTCATTTGGTTGTCCCCTTCTGACAATCATTCTACAATCAGAGTTCAAGTTCAAGTTCAAGAGGTTTTTATTGTCATTTCAGCTATATACAGTACAGTACATATTGAAACAAAACAACGTTCCTCCAGGACCAGGTGCAATACAGAACACAAGTTTAACGAAAAGCAAACAATAAACATGCAATAACTACAAGCTCTAATAAATACAAAAAGGACAAATGTGATGTTAGTCAGTACGTGGTAGCTCAGCAATATTTAATAGCAGATTACAGAGTTTATAGCAGCAGTTTTTAGTACAATGTGCAATATTGCAATGATTATGTAGGCCAATACAGTGCTGTGCAAATGTGGAGCAATATTTGGTCCCTGAGAGTCAGACTGTGTGCCTTGAGGAGTCTGACAGCAAGATGGATGAAACTGTTGGACAGTGTAGCAGTGGCAGTCTGAATGCTGCCCTATCTTCTACCAGAAGGAAGCAGGGTGAAGAGACCATATGATGGATATGATGGGTCCTCCACAATGCTGAGAGCTTTCTGGATGCAGTGCTTGTTGTAAATGTCATTGAGGGATGGGCGAGAGATGGAAGGGAAACCCCAATGATCTTCTCAGCCATCCTTACTATATGCTCATGAGTCTTACAGTCAGATGCAGTGCAATTCCCAAACTAGACAGTAATGCAGGTGCACACGCTGGACTCTATGGTTCCTATGTAGAAGGTGGTGAAGATGGGGAGGTAGCAGATGAGCTTTCCTCAGTGATCTTAGAAAGTAGATAGTAGAGTAAAAGCTTTCTTAATGATTGAGAAAATGTTTTGTGCTTGGTTATGGCTCAATTTTGTGTTTCTGACAATCTCCACAAAGGAGCCGTCAGTGCTCAGTGGAGAGTGGTCTCTCGGTGTTCTTCCAAAGTCAACAACCATCTCTTTAGTTTTATCAACATTCAGAGACAGGTTATATACTCTGCACCAGTCCGTTAATCATTCCACCTCCTCTCTGTAAGCACTGATGACCCACCACAGTCATGTCACCTGCAAACTTGATGATGTGGTTGGAGCTATGCATTGCTGCACAGTCATGAGTCAGTATGGTGATCAGCAGTGCACTGAGCATGCAGCCCTGAGGATCTCCAGTACTCAGTGTGGTGGTGCTGGAGGTGTTTGTGCTGATTCAGACAGACTGAGGTCTCCCAGTGAAGAAGTCCAGAGTTCAGTTGCAGAGAGAGGTGTTCGATCTCAGCAAGCTCAGCTTTTTGATCAAGTGCTGAGAAATGATGGTGTTGAATGCTGAGCTGAAATCTATTAACAGCATGCTAACATACACTACTCACAAAAAGGGATATTTGGTTTTGGGTGAAATTTATGGAAAATGTAAAAAGCTCATGCTACAGTGATATTATATAATGAATGTACATTAAAGTAGAACCATGCAATGGTGTTTTCCTCATCTAAAAAAAATGGTTGAAACAAAAGTCAACAACAGTGGTGTGTATACCCAGACAAAATTGTCATTTTTACAATTTTTACAACTTTTTACAACTGATGTCACAAAGCAGCTTTACAGGGTTAGTAATAACAAAACACCAAAGCCCCAGTGAGCAAGTCAACGGTGACAGTGGCAAGAAAATACTCCCTCAGAGCTGGAGGAAGAAACCTTTGGAGGAACATGACTCATGGGGACCCATCCTCCTCTGGTCAACTAATTATAAATTCTTGATACAGTCATATTATCCTATGATGGTGTTGTTCAGGTGTACTGATATGGTGACAGTAGTGAAAAAGGAATGGTAGTAATAATAATAATAATGGTTGAAGCCATATAAACTTGAATTTGATCAGTAGTGTACGGCATCTGAAGCAGGTCACAGTAGTTGGTCGACTTATTATCTGCTGAGGCAAGGGATGCCACTCTTCTTGAAGGGCTCAGGTTATTGAGGTTCTGGGGTACAGATTTGAGAGCTTCTACACGGTGACTCAGCTGATCCCATATGTTTTCTGTGTTGTTCATGTCTGGAGAAAGAGCAGACCACTCCATTTGAGGTACCCCAGTCTCCAGTTAGGCATTGTCTTAGTGTCAGAATGTGAACAGCATG
Source organism: Crenuchus spilurus (assembly GCA_036984385.1). Lineage (NCBI taxonomy): Eukaryota > Metazoa > Chordata > Actinopteri > Characiformes > Crenuchidae > Crenuchus > Crenuchus spilurus. Next base: position 236,295 of record BRDA01000053.1, on the reverse strand, counting down.
ATGAGGAGAACTCACCAATACCAATTTTAATTGAACCAGGACATTTATTGGTCAATTCATGAATCAAACCACTGTTGTGAATTTTGCCATTATGCTCCTTGTTAGAGAACAGCAAGTTGTACAAAAAATACTGAAACATTTAACAGCTGGACATGTGCATTCAAAAGTTTAGAGAAAGTCACAGTAAAGGTTTGGGCGCATTTTAGGTTCATCCTGAAATTTCACCCGAAAGCCAAATATCCCTTACTTTTGTGAATAGTGTATGTGTCCTTGTCCAGGTGAGTGAGTACCAGGTGAAGATTTGAAATGAACTAAAGACACTAAAGCTTCAGTTTGCCATGGCCTGGTTTAACCCCTGCACAGTTAAAAGAATAAAATAACTGTTTAAACTTGTGCTGGACTCAGGAGAGAGCAGAAAATAAAATTGGAGAGACCAATGGCGGAGACCAAGACAATACTACCAAGTCTAGTACTTCTAATGTTCACTGGCTGGCTAGTAAGTGCAACTTATGCAGCCAGGGTTGTCAGGTCCAGCAAAAGCATCCAGGACAAAGTCTGCCTTAATCCTGCCTTTCAAAGTTGAAACTATCCCAAAATCTATGGTGTCACTGTCAAAGAAAACAAACTTAAAAAAAAAAAACTTACTCTTAAATCTTGTGTTAATCTTACTTAATTTATACATTTTGTGAAGCATTTTGTTTTCAATTGAATTATAAGTATTGTTATTTTAAATCATTAATTATATTATTTTTATATTTTATATATTTAAAAGCAGCCCCTCCCCCCAAAAAAGTATATAGTCATTGGTTTCTATATTCTGATTTAGTTGGATGTGGGTGTGGCCTAAAACTCATGTTTAACTTTAAGTGGTCCTTTAAAAATACATTTCATTATACATATGATTTTCTTGAAGGATTTCACAGTTCTATTGTAGTGGAAATACAGTGAACCTTCTTGAAGTTATATTTTATAATTATAATAAATAAATAAATAAATATTATTTATTTATTGGATACCTCAGTAGGCATTTGCTGCCCTGTGCACACTGCACTGTATTCTGGTATGGGGTGCTTTCTTGGTTTTACCTAATCTGGTACTCATTTTGCATCATCAACTAATCTGATCTGCCTTTATATTTAAAGAAAAGATGTGAATCAGACAAAATCAAGAAAAGCTGGGAAATTATGTTTTATTGAACTGTTGCAGTCATATGAATGTGAGTAAAGTTTATGGCTTTATCTTGTGGTCTATTTGGCATGGAGTGAATTTAAAAATAAGTTGCATGTTGTTTCCTATCAATTGAAAACTGACAATGATGTGCTTTATATATTTTAATATTTTTAGTTCATGTTACCTGTTCATCCAATTATGTAACTGTGTTTGGTTAAAGCCCTAATACACTCACAAATGCGTGCTCCTGAACACACACACACACACACACCAGATTCCTGGCAGAGGGCACAAGTTTTCTTTCCAGTACCAGACTTTTAAATAAGATATTAAATCAGCTTGGTCTTTTAAAGCTGTCCTTTGGCATAGTTTAGAATGTGTGTACATTTAATACACTTATGTGAGACATAGAGGTCACAAACACCTGCACCGACCAACACCCAATACAACTGTATCAAGGTTTTTTTTTTACTGCATAATGATGATTGTAAATCAAATTAAGAGGAGTCAGTGCATGCACAAGGCCTAATCAATACTGCTTAATGGTAATGGAATTCAAGGAAGATAGTTCATGGTTACATTTGTCTGATAAAGTAATGCAATGAGTTTCACTCCTGAGATCAGACATGGCAAACTCTAGATTCTATCTCAACTCCAAATTGAGAGACATACAGTATTTGCCTTCACTTAAATGTACCATATACTCTACTTGACACGAGATCAGTAACTGTAAGCTGAAATGAGATTTGGTTCCAAATAACTTGAGTTATACACCTTGGATCAGACTTCTCAGTAAAAGGCATATCCTATAAATCTCTTCCTGTTTCTTGGGAGAAATGAATGTGCTTATTCTACACTTTTCCCGTATGCTAACTCTTGCTATTTATGAGCTTTACATTCTGCACACAGTCTCACCTCCTGGAGTGGAGCAACCAAGGGAAACTCAGGGAGGGCACAACAGCGTCAGCATTTCTAAAAAATGAACAATCTGTTGGAAAGATATTTTACCTACCCTCTATATATTTAAATTGCAAAAGCCATTTGGAAAATTTTAGTCCCTGCTGTGCATGGCAGCTGTAAAAGTTAAATAAAAGCAGAAACTGTGAAAGTTCTGTGACCAATGAGTATTTTAAAAGCAAATATATCTAATAAAAATGCAGCATGTTGCAATTGTAACAGGATGTGATCAGCTTTATGATTTCTACAACCTTGTTTACAAAAATGCAAAATATATGTAAAAACAGAAGGCAATAATGATCCAACCTTATTAACACAGTACAAAGACAAGATATGTTTTTATATGTGCCCATTTTGAATTTGGTACTAGCAATATGTTTATAAAAAGTTGGGATAGGGCAACAAAAGCCCAGTAAAGTTGTGTGATAAAACCTCTTGAACTCTCAAATTGAACTCTCAATTAGTTACAAATTATTAAGTTAATGGAAATAATGGCTGTTGCAGGCTAAATAGGAGAGGGACCAAACGATAACAGTGATGGCATGGCATTAGGGCACTAATGGTAACTCGCACATGTGTGAAGCCACCATTAACACTGTTTGATGTATACAGGTTTTGGAGCAACATTTGCTGCCATATCCATGTCTTTTCCAGGAAAGGTCTTGTTTATTTAATTCAAGACAATGCCAAACCACATTCTGCACATATTACAAAAGCATGGCTCTGTACTAAATATGTCTTTGTATTAAACAGTCCTGCCTGTAGTCCAGACCTGTGACGTATTGAACAAATGACTTTATAAAACTGAAACAACAAAGGAGACATGCTCAGCAACTGCAATCCATTATCAAGCAAGAATGGGGAAACACTTACATTTATTCACTTTCAGAATCACATCAGTTGATCTCAGTTGCTGAATGCTTACAGAATGTTAAAAGGAGAAGCTGATACAAGACAGTGATATGCCTGTTCAAACTTTTTTTTAAACATGTGGCTGGCATCAAATTTAAAATGCACAAATATGGAAAACAACAATAAAAAATCAACATTTGAAATAGCCTACTGTCAAATTAAAATTTCCGATTAAATATAAGTTTTAAAATGTTGCATGTCATTGCATTCTATTTTTATTTTTATTTGGACAAATTATTTGAAATGTGGGATGTAATATACAGTAAATACACAGCCATAAAGTCTTCATGGTCATAGAGGGTTTCTTTTTGGTTTGTGGGAGTGTGCTTAAAACACAATTGAAGGAAATATCTGATATTAATGTGAGCTGTCTAAGCAGAGTGGTAAACCTCAGTGCTTGTGCTGGATAGAAACCAACCACATTCAGCTAGTCTGGTATGGCTTCATGGCTTGGCCGTGCCCGACTAAGGGGAAGTGTTCCCATGTCACCTGATACTTGTGACTCAGAGGAAACTCACACTCCCCTGAGCGGCCTGTTTTACTGTGGGCACACTGCAACTACGCTGTGCAAACATGTCACTTGTCACAGGATTGTTGTCACTGGTCAGCAATGTGCCAAAGTGAAGGGTTATCAACTTTACCAGAGGTTTGTTGCTTTAGTTGAAGGAAGAGATAGAGAACTCTGTCTCACTCTCTTATAATATATATATATATATATATATATATATATATATATATATATATATATATATATATATAAAACAAACAAACTTTGTATTATAATCTCAGAGGAAGCCACACACTCAAGACCTCAGCTACACCCTCATTTATTCTGCATATTGCTGTCAGTCTTGGCTGAATGAAATTTTTTTTTTAATTAATAGCTTATACAGTACACATTTAGGGAGTCATGGAGAGAGATATCATTAATAAAAGGCTTACCAACATTAAATTACTGTATTTTGCAATCCATTTCCACATGCTGATAAAATGTAAACAAAATAAAACACTTTATAAAAATCAAGGAAAGACCACCTATCAAATTTCTGCAGTTAAATTATATGTGAAATGTGCTGCTGATGTAACACAACCACCTAGTTTCATTGTTTTCTAAATGTTTGCTCTAACTATATCAATTTAAGATGTTATTTCTACTCAAATCACCTCTGGCTGTGAGTCAGCAGCAAGTTTAACTCTTACAAAAAATGTTATGGTACTACCATCACAGTAGTATCCAAAGTACAGCACTAATCTTTTTACTATTTAACATTTACTGAATGTTTTTTGGAAACTACTACGATGGTTTTACCGTGGTACGTTTTTTTGGGGGTAAGTAAACCCATAAGAACCCGGACCAGGTTCTCCAAGAAGAAGAACAGAGAAGGTGATATGGGGTCTAGTAGAGGATCGATTTTCAAAAAGAAACATCATTATCGTTAATATCGATAGTTCAGTATTGCCCGTCCCTGTCAGGAACTTCAGTGGGATGAAGTGAAGTGAAGGCTGTAAAGACCTTTCCAGACCTTTTAAAAGGTTTGTGACACATATGTGACCAAGGGCTGCTATGCATTAAAGAATAACTCATTTAGAAAGGTAATTTATTTACCTGTAGCTCTGAACAGTCTTCAAAACTCTTGCATCTTGCTGTGTTAGCGCCCCCACCACTCTACCCACACACCCCCAACTAGAGTGTGTGTGTTACAGTGAGTCCCACACTGCCTGCCCAGTCTCTGCTACACTAGTGCAGTCGTAGTTGAATAAACTCCATGGCTAAGACCAGTCAGCCAGGAGACAGCACTGAGTAACCGTGGATTAAAAACACACGCTGGCGGGAATTACTCATCCGTGGAGCCGTGTGCTTGTGAGAAAGAAGTGCTCCTCTGAAATTTGGGTTTTCGTCAGGTAAGGGCGCTGAGGAGGGAATGGCTTCGTCTCCTTGTAGCGGCGGCGGCTGTAACTTTGACTGCGGACTAGAAATCAAAACTCGCTCGGTGGAGCAAACACTCATCCCCCTCGTCTCTCAGGTAAGTCTGCTAAAGCTCTGGGGCAAAAAAACTTGCCCCGTAGTCCGTGTGTGACTGTGTTTTGTGAGAAACACCGGCTCCCCGCCTACCATTACTACGCTGAACCGAAAAGTGAACATAAAGCCTCACTGTGCTCTATTAGCCTAGCCTACATTTATCACTACTTTAAGTGTGCTTTAAACTTGTGAAAGAGAGAGAGAAAGGCACTGAAATGCATTAGTGTGAGAATATCCATGAATAAAAGTAATGCTAAGCGTGTTTTCCCTAACAAGCTAAGCTATCAATGAACCTGTGGTAACTTCAGTTTTGCTAGCTTTATAACCGTCATATTCGAATTTCTTCTTCCACCTTAAATTAATGTAACCGCAGCCCCATTTAAGGTCGAACGGGAAAATAAAATAGATAACTAAGTGCTTCAGTCTCACTTTGGTTGCACAAACTGACAGGTCTGCTTGTTAACTTCACTTTTCAGTGGATAGCTGAGTCTCTTGTTAAACACTACTCTGGGTTAGAAGTTGCCTGACACAGCCAAACTCGTGTTTCTGTTTGCTGTGTGGAAAATGCTACTTTTATACATAGACTACACCAGGAAATATGGGATATGCAGAAAAATGAAAATAAAGCTTTTATTCAGTATCCCACTGGAATTGGTCTACTTTTGTACTGCAACCAAGAAAAAGGCGGAACCGTTTGGAAAATGCAATATAACACAAACAAAAACTTCAACTTTGTGCCCTTGCCCTTTATGCAATGAAATTCTTTCAATTTCCTCAAATCATTTAATGATGTTGTGCACGGTAGAGAGACAAATATACAAATCCATTCAATCTGTCTTTGAGGAACATGGCTTTTAAACATTTCAATAAGGTTCTCCTGCATTTGTTTACAAAGTACTCCTCAAAGCCGTTTGTAGATACCAAATCATAATTACAATCAACTGTTTGTAATCACACCATGATTTAGGTTTTTACCTCAGTACCTGGCTTAAATGGTGTCCATTCATTTTTTTTGTTGCAGGTCTGAAATGCAATTATGGATGTATATTAACAATGAAATGAGTTTAACCATACAAATCATGAAATATCTCTGGTTCATGCTGTCTGCAATAAAAAAAGACAAAATAAATGTAAAACACTTTTTCTGATTTGGGGTTGAATAAAGCCCCCACTTAGCTGCAGTGTTTCTTTTGGCTAATTAGAAAAATTGAGTTTGCAAAAACCAATAATGAAAGTGGCTCTTATGATGGTTTAAATAACCCATCTGGTACATTTCCATGTACTGACATGACATTTGTATGTACCTATGTCTGTCATCATTCATTTTTACTTGACTATTTGCAACTTCTCTTTATCAGAATTTTTTACTGCATCCTTAAGACTAATATATTTTAAAGAATAATGATTTGACTGGAGAAGCTAAAGTAGGTTGAATAGGTGGATATATGTAAATGTGTTGTAACAGACTGTTATTAAAAGTTTGCTGTTTTTTGCAACTTAGTTTTCATAAATGGAGTATGTGAACTGGGGAGGGAACAGTGTATTTTGAAACTTTTAAGAGTGTTTACATACTATATCAAACCAAAAATTGGTTTTAATATATTAAATTAGAACACTACAGACCACATCCTATAACCTTTTGTTTATCATAAATCTGCTCCTGGGCTTCTTCAAGACATGATTTAAGATGACTACTGACACACAGTGGATGAACCAGTGCTCTGTGAGACCCTATAAAGATCATGAGCACCAGTGATGCTAATGAGGCTGAAAGGTCAGTGATAGGAGACTCTCTGATTGTCTATGCAGTGGCCCCCAGAGAAGCAGGGCCCTTTCAGAGACATGTTAAGCTAACACAATAGGTGGGGCAGAGCATCCCAATGATAACCCTCCCCCTTCCTTTGGATCTGTTTCATTTAGCTTATTTTAAATATATTTGCTACCGTAATGAGAGCTAATGATCTGGAATTTTACTTATTCTATTATGGTGATATGTTATAAATGTAATATCACAATATTTCTGTGAAACACAGAATATATCAGTGTTTGATTTTTATGAGCTGTGGCAGGCCAAAAGCCTTAATAGTTGCATGTTTTAAGAAATATCAATATGTAGCACAATGGTTTTTGATGCACATTTACATGATGTGCAAAATCCAATTAAACAGGATTAATTATTCTTTTTATGTAACAAAGGATGCAGTTATTCCATGTCCTTCAGTATGAGTGTTATGCTCAGAAAGGCATATTGTTATTTAGTATGATATATGATCATATTAGCTCTCATATTCTACTTCTTCTATTTGTTATGATGTGCTATGTGGTAATGTAAATTCTACAGATCACATCAGTAAACACATATTGAGATAGCTTGAAAAAGGAAGCTGATGTTATTGTTTGTGTATAATGCTTTTCTTTGGTTAAAACTGCGTGTGCTGAATGACAAATGCTTAGTTTGTGACCATCAGACCGCTGAGCAAAACAATTGTTTTCCTGCCTTTATAATTGAAGTTTGCTTCAGCCTTTGACTTTATACTCAAAGCCCCCTGTAGCTAATATCTACCAACAATAGTGATTTTGTCCCAGGCAGTGAACATTCTGGAGTAAATAATCTGTGTAAATCCAAGCATGAGTGTTGGGGGTTCATCAGAAATGCTGTAAGTGTTCTCTGTGGGTGTGGGAGGGAGTTACACTGATAAACAGGGAGGAAATGAAGTGAGAAAAGACCCTGTGAAGTGTGTTTGTTGACTTGTTGGGAGGGACATGGTGCTCATCAAGCACACTGGCTAATGCTCATCCCCTCTGTGTTATCAGTCTCACTCCCACAGCTGTGTAATATCCCTAGCTTTAGACTCCAGGATCACACGCACCATGAACCTTCCTGTCTGTGCTTTATCTCTGCTGGTGTATCTCTTATCATCTTGTACCTTTCTTAAAGTTCTGTTCATAAGTTGTATGGCTACAGAATGAGCTTATTCGTTTCTTTGTTTCAGGTTTTCAAAATTTAACAAATATTGTGTTGCCAATTTATTAGGTACACTTACCGTGTACTGTATCACCATCACATCATGCCCTGGATACAGTGAATAGTGCAGCAACATATGCATACCTGCATCTTATGAAAAAGTTTGTACAATCATGAAAAATGTACAATCCTGGTGATATCACATGTTTTGTTGATTTGGAAATATATAATGCAAAATAATTGAAATTAACATAATGGAAAACTTTATGGCTTATTTTGTTTTCCCCTTACATTGGTAACCCTACTTACGAGTTTAATCCGTGCAGGAGCTGAGCTCGTTAGCTGGAATGCTTGTTAGCTGGATGCATTTTCCCCATAAGAATACATGTAAAACTGATTAATCCGTGTCAGCCGGCCAATATACAGTATACTTTAATATGCTAAATAATGTGTTTATATGGGTTTTTTAAAACATAAATGTGACGACTACGGCACTCGTGTAGGCTGGCCGCTAATGAGAGGGAGACCGACGGTGCTCGTGTAGGCTGGCGGCTGCATGGTTACACTTATCTTATGAAAAGTAAACGTAAAATGTATCTAACTTTCTTGTTCACTACCTTTTGCTACCTTAGCTTCGCTTTCAACAGGCATTTTCACTTTGTATTGACTGACCTCTTCTTCTACGGTAGCATCTAGGAGATGCTATGACCGCAGCGCCCCTAGCGGTTTGGCATACTTGAAGAAATGTATGCTACTCGTTAACTGGAATATTACTCGTTACCTGTAACAAAAATATTCCGAGATCTCGACTCGTTACCTGGAATACTCGTTAGTAGGGACGCTCGTAAGTAGGGTTACCACTGTATATGTTAATTTCAAGTAAGTAATAAATTTATATGTCATTATTAAATAATATTTTCCTAGAAATATATCAGAACATGCATTTGCATATCAGTGATAGTTTCTGAGTAAATGACTAATGAATTTAGATACAAAGTAGGTGTTGGGATGTCTCCTTCAGTCATAAGCAAAATAAATCAAGTTAAATAGTTTTTTTTGTATTAGAAAGTATTTAACATTGGATTATGGAAATGATTGTCAAATTTGTGTATTGAAACATTTTGATACTTTTGATTCTTTATGCAACTCTTGTTTGGTGAAACTAATAAACTGGTGTCTAGATCTGTGTGTGAGAATATTAACATGTTTTAGTTACTATTTAGTTACTAAAATGAACCCCATTAGCTTGTGGTCTATAGCAAATGTAACTGAGCCTGGACTGTGTGATAATGACTGTAGGCCACTGTACCTGTATGTTTGGTGTGATCTTGGACAAGACTTAGGAAAATTATGCTGAGTCTTTGATGTGATCAGTCAGATTCTAAATTCCTGTGACAAGAAAAGCTTGTTATTACATATTTGTGCTGCCTCTGTCTTTTTTTCTGCCGGGCTAAGCATTACTTTTCCCAAAAAGATTTGCACCTATAATTGGGCTGAAAATCCTTTCTCTGTCTCACTTTGTTACGTTGAGTCTTCATGCTTTTTTGAGTTCTGTGTGAGTTTTGCACCCTAGCACACTGGACAATTAAAGTATACTTACATATTACTAGTCTATTTGATTTGGAAGTCATCAGAGTTCAAAGAAATCAGTTTGCTTCTTTGGTTTAGAACTGGAGCTGCAAGACTAATATAGCCAATAAACTATAAGTCAGTTGTCACCTTAACTTGCCAAATACCTCAATAACATTAATTTCAAACTACATTCAGATATTAATAAAGGCCTCAGAGACTAGTCAGTGTGGTCTAGGACACCGTGACTTGCTCTGAAGTATAAAAATGAACAAAAACTCACCATTCAAAACATTCACTTCAGCAGAAGGATAAAGGTCTTAGAAGGCCAAAGATTTTGGATGCAGAATTCAACTACACAAGTTTGTACTTTAAAGCTCCCAGTAAGTCATACTGTGTCCTAAATTGCACTGACAAGTCTGTGCAACCATAATTAAGGTCTGGACGTGGTTTAAGTGAGTTGACAGAAGCTTTGGTATTTTGATTGAAATGACTGGGCTATTTTGGTGACAGTTGAGTTATACTGTTTAGTAGCAATGTTAGCTTGCAGCTCAAGTTCTACAGTAAAGATGTACAATTTGGACTACAGCTGTCCAGATAAGAACACAATACACTCCTGCTCAGTCACAACATGGTCTAAACAGAAGTTATTCTGAAGTGTGAGTGTGCTCTTGGCAGTGATATTTCAATAAATACAGAAAATTAACCTTAATTTAATTGTAGAAATAAAAAAAAATCTGTGTGATAGAAATATGGCACTATGATAGAAATGATGAATTGACAGAGAGCAGAAAAGATAAACGGCTGTGGTGGTGGTGATGATGATGAAGATTGATGAATCTCAGCTCTATGTAAACCACAAGGGATTACAGGGCCAGATACCTTCCGGTACTAGAACAACACAGCCGTCATATGTGGTGTGTATGAATGTGGGGTGTGAGCTATGTGTGTGTGCTTGCCTCTCCTCCATTCTGTTTACTTACACAGTGGCTGTATGAAGGCCAGAGCCAGAACTGATAACATCTACAACTGACTAAAACATAGCCAGGACCATCTCAGCTGCATTATACATGAAGCTAACACCACTAAAGACCCAGAGACAAAGAAGGATATTGTATAATGGGCCATGAAGTGGTAATCAGGCTTTGAGTAATGTCTCCTATGTCCCCCATGAGACTGTGGATCCACATTCACAGACAATAAATAAAGTCATTGTGGGTGTGAATATTATAGATGAGCATTTGGAACATCAAGCACTGCATTATTTATACTCACGGCCAGTTTTCATATCTTTTGCTGTCAGTGTGTATTACCAAAAAGTGGTTAGATTTGTGTTCTGGCTATTGAATGGCTACTTCCTCTTCTCTAATTTTGTTTCTTTTCAGCAGCTGCCAAGAAAGCTGTTACCACTTTGTGTCTGTATAAAAAGGCCACTCGTAGATATGTTGCCTTTTCCTCATTTTAATGAGAATTCACTGCTTTTCGTCACAGATGAGCCGTTTAAAAGACATTTACAATGCTTTTATTTTTTCATTATGTGTTGGGTGTGTATATCTCATGTTTGGAAACAGTAAGGAGTTAGAAGAGTAGAGAATTGTATATTGCATATGATGCTTATGCATATAATGACTGTGTGACAGTTTTTTGTACAGTATAGTGAAATGTGAGCCTCCACATGATCAAAGAAGAGAAAGCAACAGGGTATGTTGATGCTTTCAGTTCTACTGAAATAAAGCATATATATGTGTGTACAGTATGCTCCAGACACTCAGTCTTCTATTGTAGGTTGAGTTAGAACAGTTTCACCATTTTTAGGTCCGTTGTGGTGTCCCCCAAAAGTTGTTCAGTGAGTTTATAGCCTTTAGTATAATTGTTTACTTTTCACCAGAAGTTTAGCACATTTTGCTCAAGGCATCACAGGACATAAGGCTATCATGGATATGATCTTTCAGCTAGCATTGGTGCTATAGCACTTATTTCACTGTTTAACAAGGTAACTTTTTTTCTTTTTCAAAGGCATACTATATACTACAGACATATCTCCTATTCTAGTGTTTTTCTCTTAAGGTTGTTTATAGACGAAAATCTCCTGTTTTAGTGACCACGTTAATTGAGGTTATTTTTGGATTAATATCTTCTTTTGTAGCGCAAAGAGCCTTTGTTGAGGTTGTTTATTTCATGGCATCTTGCCCAAAATATATGTTAAACCTCGTGAAGAGTAAACAGTTGTACTAAAGCTTTTAAGCTCACTGTCAACAACTTGTAGGCACTACAACTGAGCTAAAAAAGTTGACACTGTCCTACCACACCCTTCTATCATCTAGTGAAGCGGCACGGTGGCTTAGTGGTTAGCACGTTCGCCTCTCAGCGCTGAGGTCTTGGGTTCGAGTCCGCATCTGAGCGGAGTTTCCATGTTCTCCCCGTGTCTGCGTGGGTTTCCTCCGGGGACTCCGGTTTCCTCCCACAGTCCAAAAACATGGAGATCAGGTGGATTGGATACTCTAAAAAAAAAATTACCCTGGTGTATATGAATGAATGTATGTATGTATGTTTGCCCAGTTATGGTTGGCACTC
>BRDA01000053.1:198454-217513 GCA_036984385.1 Crenuchus spilurus | reverse complement strand
CCCTAATTACTAAAATACAGACAATAACGATTGGGACATTTCGACGAAACACTGTAGTCAACATTTTTCGCGAGCTTTTTACAACTGATGTCACAAAGCAGCTTTACAGGGTTAGCAATAACAGACATAAAATCATTAATCCCTAATCCCCAGTGAGCAAGCCAACGGCAACAGTGGCAAGGAAAAACTCCCTCAGAGCTGGAGGAAGAAACCTTGGGAGGAACCAGACTCACATGGGGGACCCATCCTCCTCTGGTCTGCTAATTCTAAGTGTGTGATGAATCATAAATTCTAAGTGTATGATGAATCATAAACAAAGCCTTATTAAATGATTATTAGGCTGCAGGTAAACAGTAACTATTATCTAATATATACCAACCATAACAGCAATTTCATGGAAGCACTATAATCTATACAGTTTGTGTGAATTGTACTGATGTTCAGAGAAATGGGATGATTGCATCATAGCTCTCACAGATACACAGAAAATGCCATTAAGGGAAGTAATAATATGTATATTCAGTGGTCTTCTGGCCCTTTTTATATGCAATTGTGCCTTTGAGAAAGAGAGTGGTGTGGCTTTTCTTCTCCTATTGTGTGAGGTAAGATCTCTGCCCATCTTTCTATGTCTAAAGAGCAGCACTAAAAATACCCCTCAGTCCATGTCTTCATATGTCTCATTCCATTATTACCCCATTGCACTCTCAAGAGGAACATGCTTGCCAGGGTGTTTTTCCACTAAAGCCAACTGGCCAGTCAGTGGCCAGTCAGTTTTTCAGATTTATTTAGCTCTCTTTTCTTTTAATAATAAAGAAGTACTCTTACAATAATTTAGTATTTGTGGACACCCATTCTAATGAATGTAATCACCTTTTTTTAAGTTGATCCCATTACTGACACAGATGTACAAATGTACACATACAACTTGTCTATTCCCTGTAGAAAGTATCACCAATAGAATAGGACTCTGTGGAGCAGATAAACATGAACCTATTGTCACCATGCCTAATGCCAGGTGTGAGCTAGAGGGCTCTAAAGCCCCCCAGCATGGAGCTGTTGAGCTCACTCCAGGTTGGGTTGGGTTAGGTGATTGGGTGGTGATCATTCAGCATCCTGACCTCACTAATGTGCTTGTCACTGAGTGCAGTCAAATCTCGCAGCAGTGCTGCAAAATTTTCCCAATATAGTGTATAAAATGTTGCGAAGTAGTCAAGATTTATGTAACTGTTCCACAGTGTTGATTTAGCTGTAATTAGGCCACCAACCAAAGAAAGAGAGGATTATTTAGACCTCTGTGCAATGTGCTAGCTCCTGGCAAAAATAGAAGCTAATTAAATGAATTTTTGTGTAATTGTCAAACATGCAGTAATGGATGAAGGAAGAATTTGGAATAATGTTTTATGATGAAATGACCAAACAACATAGAACAATTCTTCAAAAAGTATCTCCCCCCTCTGTAACACTGCTTTCCTCTCAACTGATGGTAATCCTGATCCCCTGTGATGATAGCTTACAGTAAATATAGAGGGCTGCTGGCTGATGATCTCCACTCCTGTACCTCCCAGTGAGGAGAGCTGCCACAGCACTGGGATTAGAGTGGTTTTAGCATTCGCCAGTCCACTCCCCACGGCGCTGAGCCATGCAGCCATGCGTCTAATCCTACTGCTCGCTCCTCAACCCCTGTTCACATGAAATGAGCAAAAAGTTTCACACTAAGTCTGGGTGAACAGGTGGGGAAACTCTCTTGAGGTTCCTCATAGGGGAAATAGCGAGAAATTAGAGGTTTTGATAGACAGGATAAAGGCTCTGCAATAAGTCTGTACATCAGTGGGGCGGCCCACAGGTCAGAAAAGCTATCTGTCCCATTCTGTGCAACCATGAGTGGCGAATACAGGACTTGTTATAGATGGATGGATGGTTAGAAAGGATGGATCTATGGAAGCAGAAGTGAACAAAACATAACTATTAATGACTAAAATGAAACTTTGTTATATTGACATTTTATTTGTATTTATTATACTTTTCTCACCTACTCTGCTGAGTATTTTTAAATACATAAGAGCTTTTACAAAGTGCAGTATACACAGATCAGTCATAACCTTAACATGATCTCCTTTTATCTCCACTCATCCATTTTATCAGCTCCACTTACCGTACAGATGCACTTTGTAGTTCTACAATTATAGACTGTAGTGCACCTGTTTCTATGTATGAATTGTTAGCCTCCTTTCACCCTGTTCTTCAGTGATGCTCCACGGAGCAGGTATTATTTGGGGGTAGATCTTTTTCAGCACTGCAGTTACACTAATGTGATGGTGGTCTCTTAATGTGATTTGTAGTGGTACTTGTGGATCAGACACAGCAGAGCTGCTGATGTTTTTAAACACTGTGTCCACTGACTGTCCGCTCTGTTAAATACACGTACCTTGCTGGCTTACCATGTAGAGACAAGCCAGAGGCATTTGCAAACACATACCAAAGTATGAAGGAACTGGGAAATATCTTGAAATACAACAATTTGTCTCAGAATTGTCAAAACTATGGACTTCTCTGTGGTTCTTTATGGATTCGAAAGCAGGACAATAAAAAGCAGGACAGGAAGAATATTGCCTTTGAACTCTTCTGTTGGAGAAGACTTTTGAGAGTATCTTTACAGCAAAGAAAATGGATCCTCTAACAAATCAAAGCTCACCTTTCACTAGAAGGCCAGAAAAGCCCAAACTGAAAACAGAAAAGCACGTTATGAGAACCTGGATGGATGGATGTGTGGGTCGGTGGATGGATGGATGGAGACCAACAAAGGTGTCATGGATGAGCTAATAAGAAACCTAAAGACCCAATCAGAAGACTGGATGTTCTACAAAAAACTATATCCATATCATCACAAGGAATCAGAATCTGCTTATTGATGCATTATAAATCTACTTGTTGATGCATTATAATGCTGCTGCTACTACTACTACTACTACTACTACTACTAATAATAATAATAATAATAATAATAATAATAATAATAATAATACTGGTACTACTACTACTACTACTACTACTACTACTAAATAATAATAATACTGGTACTACTACTACTACTACTACTACTACTACTACTACTACTACTACTACTAATAATAATAATAATAATAATAATAATACTGGTACTACTACTACTACTACTACTACTAATAATAATAATAATAATAATACTGGTACTACTACTACTACTACTAATAATAATAATAATACTGGTACTACTACTACTACTACTAATAATAATAATAATAATACTACTACTACTACTACTACTACTACTACTACTACTACTACTACTACTACTAATAATAATAATAATAATAATAATACTGGTACTACTACTACTACTAAATAATAATAATAATACTGGTACTACTACTACTACTAATAATAATAATAATAATAATAATAATAATAATAATAATACTACTACTACTACTACTACTACTACTACTACTACTAATAATAATAATAATAATAATAATAATAATACTGGTACTACTACTACTACTACTACTACTACTACTACTAATAATAATAATAATAATAATACTGGTACTACTACTACTACTACTACTACTAATAATAATAATAATAATAATAATAATAATAATAATAATAATACTGGTACTACTACTACTACTACCACCACCACTACTACTACTATTTCTACTATCTCTACTAATAATAGTAATAATAATAATAGTACTCATAATACTGCAAATAATACTAATAAGTCGCCCCACAGTACCTCCATTCTTTTTTTTTTGTTGTCTTATATTTTGAATACAATAAGAAACTTAAAATGTTGTCCTCATTAAAAAGTCCTGTATTGGAGTGTGAAAATAACTTGAAGATGTGAATGATCTTTCATGTATGCATCTTTGTTCATTGTAAACAGACATAGTCTTGAAGCTTTCAAACAAAGGGATAGCTGAGCTAGTGGTGAATCGCTGTTGAACTGTATCTTTAAAGGGCATCAGTGCTGAGGTCCTGGACTTTCACCTTCTGGAGTTGCTGTCTGGGACACAGCTTCAGGCACTGTCCTTTTACAGCAGCTCAACTCTGTGACAGGAGCTGGGCCAGAGTGGCAACCATTCAGACCAGAGCCCCAGGCTTTTCTCTTGTGCAACAGAGGTAGAAGAGAATCCCCATTCCAATCAGGAATGTATCAGTATAGAGGGTAACAACAGAGCCGTGATTGTGCATAGCTCAGGCATTAGGCAGATGAATAAGGGTGTGAGAGGGCTCATTGGCAGCCTGATTTGGCCCATACTGCAGCATCGTTTTACACAGGACAGATTGAATGTTGCAGCCGTTTGGAGGATCTGGCAGTGAACAAGCTGCCGGATGCAATCACAACTTTAGTGTGAGGTCTTCTGGAGAACATGCCAGTTCAAATACTGAAGTGTAGCATTTATTCTGCAGAAATGGTCTCTCAACTTCAGAATAACAGATTTCTGGTTCTTTTTCTTGCTCTCTCATTTGGTCATGACTTCTCAGTGCATTTTTACACATTTATTCATTTTTATTAATTTATTTTTCTGTTAATGTTACCTAATTGTTGGTGTATGTAGACTTGAGGATGTCTACATTCATGAATAGGGCTGAATATTGAAATTCATTGCCTTTATGGCACAGACCCAATTAATTCAGTACTACCAAGTGTCTGATCGTTAAATTAATACCAAATTTAAATACTAACAGTAGGGGACGCACCAGTGTGGTAATTGTGGGACTATGGCTAAAAGCAATATTTTCATAGATTTGTAAAATGTAGAAATGGCAACTGCATGCAGAATTGAAACTAACATTATGGAGGAGTGAAACATTTGTTATATAGCATTAAAAATGTATATTATGCCAGAATCAATTTTTTTGCACAAATTTGAGACATTGTGTCATTATGAGACATAAGAATGTTGTGAAATATGTGCTTTGAGTTAGCATTAGTGCTATAGCACTTAATTCATTAATGTTGAGCAAGATAAACTTTTTCCATTTGAAGACATTCTAGTTGAAATATTCTTGCACAGATCTCGGGTTCTAGTGATCAGTAGTATTTACTGAGGTTGTTTATGGACTAATATCTCCTGTTCTCCCCCCCCCCCAATATTTCAATGTCATATGAAGCCTAGCACACAAATTGTGCTAAACTTCTTTTAGAGAGTAAGCAGCTGTGCAAATGCCTATACACTCACTGTCAACAACTTGTGGGAGACAACAAATCTTTGCTAAAAAGCAGTGGCACTGTTCTACCTGACCCTTCTACTATGGAAAATCGGGTATCTGGAGTAGCAGCATTTGTGAATTATACTCTCAAAGTGTCTAGAAACAAGAATTTTATTCAGAAATAAAAGGAAAACTTGGCTTGTCCCCAACTTTTGAGCAGCAGTGTAAACTATACCAGCTTTCCCATTTTTACCCCCAGTGGCCCAGCATGAATTAAATGTTTTGCTCTTCTGAAGTATAGTATGTACATCATCAGCTATCATTTGAAAATTTGGGCAAATCTGCATGTCAAACATTATTGGTAACAAGATTATCTACTGAAACAGATATATTGATATTACTGTGCATGTTTTAATTGAACTGCACTCTTCCTTTATTCTGCAGTCCATTGTGTGATATGACACAGTATATCTTAATAATTTTGAATTTGAAAACAAGTCTAAAAAAGGATCCCCCAGGAATCAGTGTCACAGTCATCATATCAGTATATGTATTTATAATTCAAAAAATATAGATTTTACCCTTTGGCCTGGTTGTCATGTTTATTTATATATTTTGTGCTGTTTTGTGATGGGGCAGTAAAGCATATAAATCATCACACCCCAATTCCATATGCTGACTGGTGGCACTGCCACCCAGACTAAAATAAGTCAGCCGGCTGAGCCCATGCATCTGGGCAGGGTTATGCCTCCTGGGCCTTTGATGGAGCACACAGCTGAATGTCTGCTGCTTGTACACCACTTCACTGTTTGTTTAAAGACTGAAAACATTCAAATATGACCTTGTCTTAGTGTTAAAAAATAATAAAATAACTATCTACTAGTGACTGTATTTCCTGTAGACATTTTTCATATTTCCCATTTCCATGGGAATGTTTACTGGATGGTCTGGGTGTGTACATGTATATACAGAGAAAGATGCCCAATTAGAGAGGGAAAGAAAATCCATCAGCTATGAAACAGCAAAAGTAATGACGCAGTAATGAGAGGGTTTAAAAGCTGTCTGTTGTGTTTTTAAATCTGTGTTTGCCTTTGTTTGTGAATCCCAGCCTGCAGTTAGGAAGTCTCATAGTAAATACTGTGTACCTCAGGCAGAATGTTTAGAAACACTAATGCTGTAAAGTGTTTTTAAATCTATAAGACTGTGAAATGTTTACGTACAACACAGAGTCTGAAGTGATACTGTACAACTAACTGATAATTAATTAGTTTTGATGTTTGTATTGTAAATCTAATCATAATAGTATGTCTATCACCACAGTGTGAAGGCTTTTCTCATCACTTCTCCTGTAGGACTTTCACAGAGGGGAGATTTTAACCTCTGAACTGAATTTGCAAGACCAGATCTTTTTATACAGGAACTACATGAAGTAAATGCAAAATGTTGATGGATTTTGTAAAATAATTCTTCAAATAAGTAGGAAATATTTTGCGGTTTGTAATATAATGAACATACAAATAGAGTTTTTGCACAGTGATTGTTTTTTTCAGGCTGCACAGCACTGAAGGGACTTGAGTTGTAAAATGAACCAACATAAAGTTTGTGTCACAAAGTCACCCTCAGCAGAACAGAAATGCTCAGTGTGCTCGGTTCTCTTTGTTTTACACTAGAAATCTTAAGTGTTTTTTTAAAAACATTTTTACATATTTGCACAAATTAAAATGTACAACTTGAGTAGAAAAAAGATGGTTTCACACCTTAATTTTGCATGTATCTTAGCAGATCAGAAAGTAATGAATCTCTGAATGTAAAGAACTGCCTGGGTGGTGGGCCCAGGCAGTATAAGAGGCATTTAACATTTGTTCAGACTGATTGACCTTCAGCTGAATGGTTATGAAGTCCAGTCCTTTGTAAAACTTGGCCACCCATGGTCAAGCTGCATATTTGGTTGATTTTCTCCATACAAATTAGTTAGAAAAAAATCATACCAACAGTATTCAATATGTCATACCTTTTGTACATCTTCATTGTCAGCAGTTGTGCAGTTAAGTGTGCAGAATTATGTTCTTTGTAGAGCACATGTTAACTGGGGTGCCCAAACTTTTGTACACAACTATATTTATATAGAATAAGAAGATATAGTTTGATTTATGGTCCCCCTTATCCTATAATTTCTTTCATTTTTCTACACAGAAGTTCTCAATGTTTGTGGTTTTATGCACCAAAAATGAGTTATGTGACCATTTTCTAACCATTCTTTATCATTTATAATTTAAAACGGTTACTTTCCTCTTAAGAGTTGATAAGCTCAGTTCATTGATTTTTAGTGACATTGCAGAAACGGTCAGAACTGTCTTACTTTCCATATATGGACCTTTTGAACTGGAGATGGGATGTTTAATATGTTACATTAATGAAAATGTTTAATACTTTTTAAGTAATTATTAAAATGAAAATGTGCTGTTCCATGATATAACTCCTTTAAACTAGAAAGTTGTGTGTTGGTTGGCAATAGTATTATTTATATACTTTGTAGTATACATACTTAAATGGACACATTGGGACACACACTCATTCATTGTTTCTTTTGAAATCAAGGGTATTAAAAAGAGTTTTTGTTGGAGTGACTGTCTACTGTCCATGGAAGGTTTTGTAATACATTTTGGTGCATTGTGAGGATTGATTGGATTAATGGATTGTATTCATTGATGAGGTTAGGATGTTGGATGATCATCACCCCACCTCATCCCCAACTCATCCCAAAAGTAGGAAGGAGCACCATTATTCTAGAGATCAATGCTGCAGGGGGCTTTATTCCTCACTAGCCCATGCCTGGCATTAGGCCTTGTGCCAATAGGCTCATGTTTATCAGCTCCAGAGAGGCCTCTACATGAACTCAAGACGTGTGTGTGTGTGTGAGAGTCTGTGTGTGAATTTGTACAGCTGTGTCAGAAGTGGGTGCAACTTAAAAGTAGCAGAATCCATTCATTAGAAGGGGTGTCTGCAAACATTTGGAGATATGGTGTATGAAGTATGAAGTCCTCTGTTCAGTGCTGGGAAGACTAGCTCGTGTGTGTGTGTTGGTTACAGGCACAGCCATAGCACAGCTGACAGATGTGTGTGGTGTGGATCAGAGTGACACTGATGGCCGCTGTACCGTGTTCAGTGACAGGACGGGCATGGTGAAGGCTGCCCGCATGCTGCTTTCCTCTGTCACCAAAGTGCTGGTGCTCGCAGACCGCATCGTCATCAAACAGATCATCAGCTCCCGCAACAAAGTAAGCACCTTTCCTGTTACCTAAAGAAGCACACATTTCTCTTTCATCTTCTCACCTATAATATAGACTGTGTTCATCACATCAGTCATTATGCTGAACTCTGTAACTCAGGCTGATACTTTAATGCATGACTGCGCACGCACACATGTGTTTCACTTTTAGATCTTATCATTGCATGGAAATAGACTCTGAGTCCCTCTTCTTTGGAGATAATTGAAGAGAAGCAGTGCACCTATGTTGGCAGGGCAGTGAGACCTGTTTTTACTGTCAAAATGAATAAGTGTGTGTGCACGCACTCAGAGCTGGAGCTAATCACATTCAGTTACTGCTGTTTGGACAGACAGGCAGCAGAGCAGCTCTCCATTAGAGAGGAACCCAATTGAATTTGTCCCTGTCCAGGCCTGATAACACCCACTGCTAGCTGGAAGCCTCAAATAGCAGCCACTTTATCTGCTTCCCCCAGTCCAGTTCTCTCACTCTGCTTCCGCTCACTGTATCTGCACATCCAGAGCTTTTCTCTCAAGCTCTGAAACACTTCCATATTATTTTCCCCCTGAATTATTTTACTGTGTTCAGGCTGCAACTTTTGGTGCGTTAACATTTGAATTGACATTTCAAACTGTGCAGCCTACAGCTTGTGCCTAAATGCGTAATGATGTGGCTGAATTGAATTCTCTGCATGGGATCTCATTACACACAGAAGCCTTTGACCTCCAGCTGCACAGTAACTATGAGGCCCTTCTGCTGGATTTCTGTGAGGCCATGGTGATGTTTTCGTATCACGTGAGATTGTTAAAGTAGCTTTAAGGTAAAATTCAGTAAACAATGTGTACAATTTTTACTTGCCTCAAGATGATTAACGAAGACACGAGGAACGAGTTTCGCTTCTTTAGTGTTTGAGTTCCAGAGGTACTAGTTCATTACCAAAAATTAAAATAGCATGAAAAAGCTCATTTGTGTTGATAATTTAGTTCCAAAAGCTTTCATAGTTTTATATTCATTATGCATAAAATTAAGTTTTTTTTGTTTTGTTTTAATGTTGATTCTGTTTTGAATAGTAAATTACTATTCAAAACATAATCAACATTAACAGAAAACAAAAAAAAACCTTTTAATTTTATGCATTAAAAATAATCAGAAATCCAGAATCTCAGATTTTCATATATTGATCAACAGTAAAAAAAAAATACTTAAAATATCACTTTTGACTGTGTATCTTTTTGAAATAAATTTTGAACAAAATTAAACTTTTATGATATTCTATTTTTGAGATACACTAGTAATGTAGCCAGCATGTCATGTCATAGTCTTATACAAAAGTTTGGACACCACTGATCTAATGTTTTGTGGATTTATAAGCGGAAAATATAAGAACACACCTAAACAGAAGACGTATTCAAACATTTAGAGTACAATAACAAACACAATATGTTGATTTCTGTATATGTACTAAAAACATTCACTTTGAGCGGCATAAAGCATGACAAAATTACAGTATGAAAATTAAGGACATTCCAGATGAGAATATAAAATTAGGCTTACGGTAGTTATTTAAAAGTTTTTTTTATTACTATTTTTTTCTTTGCTATTTTACATCTCGCCTCACACTGGGGCTGGCCCCTTTCATTTCAGTCTCAGCTGCTGACAAGTTGTGGCTGAGACTACTCTAGTGCTTGAAGGGATGCTCCCTTGCTACTGACTGTTTGCCCTGGGATGTGTGGCACCTCTCTCTCATTCACAAGCACCAGTCATAGCTTATAACATTCAGATGGTGAGTGGCTTTCTTTAGGGCTCTGAAAATGTGTGTTAGATGTGGAGCCAGTACATTTATTCACCTTGAACTGTGCAGTCAGACTGCCAGTATAACTGATATTTTCTATGGGCTGACCCTTCCCTGTCCTTTGTCCCCTCTAAATTTCCGTTTCATGTCTTTAACCTCTCACCAATGTCAACAAAGAGGCCAGAGAATCTTTCTTTGTTATTGGGTAAGTGTGTACATGGGTGCAAAGAATCATCTGAAATTCCTCAGTGGGGTGACCAAAGGCTGTAATTTGTACTATAAGAGGTATGGTGGACCACTTGCACTGTAGAGCCCTTGAATAGCATTTCGGGATAGTCATAAGGCCACTCTCAGTGGCATTTCACTTAGGTCAGAAGGGTCCTCCCTTCTATCAAACAGAGCCCATTGCATGAGGATGCCACCGCAGTGGCATTGCTCCTAATGGAGGGTGGAGTGCAGTGCACCCCACTTCTCAGCCAACCTGCTGGTTCAAATTCTCTGTTTATTCCTTATTTTGTTTTTGTTTTCTCTTTTTATTCTGTTTTAGCCACTGCCCTATCTGCACTTCAGTCCAGTAGTTCCATTGTTCAATCCGATAGATATTAGGTATTTTTTAATACATTGGGCAGCTATCCAGGGGGAGTTTCTTCTTTGCAGGCTCCGCTTCCATGTAGATAACTGACTGCCCTGTCCCATGTCAGTTTGAATACATCATTTAGAGATTGTCTAAATTACTATTCAAACAGTATCAACATTAAAACAAAAAGGCTTAAAAATGTCCATTTACATGTCATGAATATAAAATACCATTTACCTTTTTCAACTAAATTATGAACACAAATGAACTTTTTCTCCTTATTGTAATTTTTGAAGATGCAGCTGTTACTCTTTTCAAAAACACATTACATCTGAAACTGCCACTAATTAATATACAGCTTTTTAGAGTTAAACTATTCATATATAATGGCTAAAAGGGAGAACACATAGCTCTGCATTCTTTCTAGAGACCTCTGGATGTTTGAACCCAGTTAACGAGTCATTCATAGTAGCCTAGATACCAAAGTTTACATGAAAGTTTCTTTTTCATCAGCCAATTGAAAGTGTCTGAAGTTACAAAGATACTGTGTTGTAGTGCTGATTGCAACAGTGCTTTCATACCCGAGAAGAGAGGGATATGGTCTTTGTGGTCTTGAGTGAGCTTGTGTTTGGCCAGTTCTTAGTGTACACATACTTTATTCTAGCCTTGTGAATATGTCTATGTGTGTGTTTTTACAGGTGCTGGTGACACTGGAACAGTTGGAGCAAGTCAGCACGTTTCAGGAGTTTGTACAGATCTTCAGTCAGTTTGGTAATGAGATGGTGGAGTTTGCTCACCTTACTGGAGACAGACAGAATGTAAGCCTTCCCAATGCACAAAGCTTATAGCAGAAACATTTATCCTTATCTCAAAAACTGCATAAACTCTACTAAACACAAATTTAAAAGAGATCCTCTTATTCTAAAGAGCTCTAAAAAGGTTTCCACACATTGGAGTAGAATGGACTAGCTTATAGACTGTAGACACTTACAGACTACATCACTAGAAACTGCTGGACAACAATCAGATTCTACTGACTTTTGAAGAGCCACCTGTAGCAACATCTTTGATAACTTTAACTCTGTGGGTTGCAATGTCTCCCATGTAGTAAAAAATTAAATAATCAATAAAAAAATGAGTAAAAAGCCAATGGATGCAAGTCTTTCAACGGGTAAAATATAATTATGTCTCATGTAAAAGTTTGCAGGCCCCTGGTCAAATTGTTTTGTAGATTTTTTTAAGAAATAAAAAGTTAATACATCACACAGAGAAAAATATTAATCATGGCATTTTCTACTAATCTAAGTTATTTTTATTTAAGTTTTTATATAAAATAATAAATCATGCAATACAAAATGTGTCAACAAAAAAACCACTAACCTTCCATTAAACTTTGTTCCCTATAGAGCATAATTTTTCACATCAACAAAACATTATTTGATCAAAGATGTCCATATTTTTACATCACTGTTACTATGCAAGACTGTAACTATGTGATGAAGGTCAAAAACTGTCATCCCTTTTATATAAATGTGAAAAAAAACAACATTCTTTCAGGGCCTCATTCCAACACTCGCACAAACCTGTCTGCTGGACCACACAGTAAATGTGAACAAGACACATGGTGCAGTCCATATATGTCCATAGGCAGCATATATATGCACTTCTTAGACCAAGACTGTCACACTAAAGGAAACATAATTTTGCTGTATTCTAAGGTATCTTATTTTGACCAAATGTTAAGGTGTCATGAGTATCATTCACACTGAGGGCAATCCCATAATACTGTTCAGTAGTCAAGAGTTTCCTCAGAAAACGGCACAATCATTCCAGCTCAGTGCTCGGGGGTTTTATACCCCTCTAGTCCATGTCTAGCATTAGCCATGATGCCAATAGGTTTCTCTTTTCTTCTCTACGTGGATTAGACAAGCCGTGGGCATTCATTTGTACATCTGTCTCAGCAGTATGTGCAACTTAAAGTAGCAGAATGCTTTCATTAGAAGAGCAGTTCACAAACATTTGGACATGTAGTCTATGAGGACTATGAATTGTGTCTCGGAGGTGTTGCCTGCCAAAGTTCTTTTTTCATTAAAATGGTATCCAATGAGAGAGGAACCTTTCAGACACTGACTGATTAGGCAGCTGCCTTCACACTAACAGGCTCACAGCAAAAATCTGTTCAAAGGCCAGAAATAAATACACTTTAAAAACACACAGTGCAGCTCTGAGTAGATTAACTGCAAAATATATAAACTGTAATAGACTGTAGAGGCCACTGTGTCTTTCCATGCTGCTTTCTTGTCTTCAAGGCAATTACACTGATTATGCTGTTCATATTACCAGAGCATACGTAATTGCCAATATACTGACATCTAGATAAGTCAGTTATTTGTGTGCAAAGCTAAACGACATTTGTACAGGACTCTCTTTAATACTTCCTTCTCGGTATCAGCCTGATCAGCCAAGCCGCAGAGAAGAGCTAGGAGCCTTGGAGAGCTGATAGGAGAGTTTTATTTCAAACCGGAAACAGCTTCTCTGCTAGTTAGTGCTTCACACACACATCACGTCTGTATCTGTCTCACTGCGGACTTATCCTGCCAATCTACTGCTCCCTACATCTATTCAGCTTTTATAAAGGGGAATATAATAACGGATAATCACATCTGCTTTTGCAGGCGGGAAAGCTCAGTACACGTACGTACACACACACACACACACACACACAGAGCATATCAGCTTCTACATCCATCATACACGAGCTCTAGTGTGCTATAGTGAATGAAGATCCTGCCAGAATGCTTTGCTATTGAATCATATTCTTTTGCAGCACAGCTCCTTTGACTTTGGGATAATTTGTGGTACTGCACTTTGCTCTCAGGCTTCTTGGTCCATATAAAAAAAATCAAAACATCTGCCTTCCAGGTCACCACAAGTTCCTTACCAAGTGTTGTATTTTTGTGGAATGTCCGTTGCAGTTTTTGCAGTAGAATTACAAAAAGAGAGTCAGACCTGTATGTGAATCTCACAGTATCTTGTCTCCCCTCATACATTATATGTCTAAGTGAACACCTCTTCTAATGAATGCATTCAGCTACTTTAAGTGGCACGAGACATACACACACACAGCTTGTCTAGTCCCTGTAGATATGTACTGCCAATAAAATATGACTCTCTGCAGAAGATAAACACAAACCTATTTGCACCATGCCTAATGCCATTCATGGGCTAGAGTGGTATAAACTCCAGCATTGAGCTCTGGAGCAGTGTTCTCTGGAATGATGGTGCTCCATATAGTACTTTTGGGATGAATTGGGAAGTTGAGGATGAAATTAGGTGATCATCCAACATCCTGACCTGCAATCAAATCCTCAGAGCAATGCTACAAAATCTAGTAGAATGCCTTCCCTGGATAGAAGATGCAGATATGCCAACAAAATCAGGATAACTATTTTTGTAATATACTTGATTTCAGAAGAAAAAATGAATGAGCAGGTGTCCCAATACGTTTTTTCATATAGTGTACCTTTGTAAAATTCCACATTTTGTCATAGATGCTGGAATATGAATTCAAATCAGTGTTTCATTAAACTTTTTGAAAGCTCTTGTATGACCTATAACAGTGTGGTCACACTCACTTTTGCTTCCTGTCTCTAAGGACCTGAAAGATGAGAAAAAGAAAGCGCGAATGGCCGCAGCCCGTGCTGTGCTGGAAAAGTGCACCATGATGCTCCTCACTGCTTCCAAGGTCAGTGCAGATACTGAAGGAGTTTCATCTGCTTGCTTGTGTGAAGTTTGATTGTTGTGTGTTTTGGTGCAGTTGGATTTCTGAAACACAAAATAAAAGCACAAAAAAACATCATTTTTATGTTTTAAAGTCTCTTCACCAGCATGCAGTTTGTACAGTGGGGAAAAAGTATTTAGTCAGGCACTGATTGTGCAAGTTCTCCTACTTAGAAAGATGAGAGATGTCTGTAATTTCCATCATAGGTACACTTCATCTGTGAGAGAAAAAATTAGAAAAAAATCCAGGAAATCACATGGTAGGATTTAAAAAAAAATGTATTTCTTAAATATGGTGGAAAATAAGTATTTGGTCAATAACAAAAGTTCAACTCAATACTTTGTAACATAACCTTTGTTGGCAACACACGTTTACTGTAAGTCTTCATCAGGTTTGTACACACTGTAGCTGATATATTGGCCCATTCCTCCATGCAGATCTCCTCTACAGCAGTGATGTTTTGGGGCTGTTGCTGGACAATGTAGACTTTCAACTCCCTCCACAAATTGTCTAGGCCACTCTAGGACCTTTACTGAGCCACTCCTTTGTTGCCCGAGCAGTGTGTTTGGGATCATTGTCATGCTGGAAGGCCCAGCCATGTTCCATCTTCAATGCTCTCACTGATGGAAGCAAGTTTTGGCTTAAAATCTCACGATACATGGCTCCATTTAATCTTCCCTTAACATGGATCAGTTGTTCTGTCTCCTTTGCAGAAAAACAGCTGCAAAGCATGATGTTTCCACCCCCATGCTTCACAGTAGGTATGGTGTTCTTGGGATGCAACTCAACATTCTTCTTCCTCCAAACATGGCGAGTGGTGTAGGTACCAAAAAACTCTATTTTGGTCTTATCTGACCACATGACCTTCTCCCATGCCTCCTCTGGTCATTGTCAAACTTCAAACGAGCCTGGACATGTGCTACATGAGCAGGGGGACCTTGAATGCCCTGCATAAAATTAAACCATGATGGCATAGTGTGTTACTAATGGTTCTCTTTGAGACTGTGGTCCCAGCTCTCTTCAGGTCATTGATCAGGTCCTCCCGTATAGTTCTGGACTGACTTCTGACCTTTCTCAGAATCATCCTTACCCCATGAAGTGAGATCTTGCATGGAGCTCCAGACAGTCATCTTGTGTTTCTTCCAGTTTCTAATAATTGTGCCAACAATTGTTGCCTTCTCACCAAGCTGCTTGCCTATTGCTCTCTAGCCTATCCCGGCTTTGTGCAGGTCTATAATTTTGTCCCTGTTGTCTTTAGGAAGCTCTTGGGAGTGAGATTGAATGAGAGTGTGGACAGGTGTTTTTTAATAGACATAACAGGTTCAAACACGTGCAATTAATACAGCTAATTAGTGCAGAACAGGAGGGTTTCTTAAAGAACAACCAACAGGTCTGTGAGAGCCAGAATTCTTGCTGGTTGGTAGGTGACCAAATATTTATTTTCCACCATAATTAAGAAATAAATTTTAAAAAATCCTACAAAGTGATTTCCTGGATTTTTTTTCTCATTTTGTCTCTCATAGTTGAAGTGTATCTGTGATGAAAATTATAGACCTCTCTCATCTTTCTAAGTAGGAGAGCTTCCACAATCAGTGACTGACTAAATACTTTTTTCCCCCACTGTATGTTCTAGTTACGTATCTGATATGAACCCTACTTTGTGTTTTCGGTTTTCTTCAGTGAGAAAATGTGAATGCTTCTCTTCTCACTCAATGTTTTTTCTTCCTCAGACATGTCTGAGACATCCAGACTGTGAGTCTGCACGGCTCAACAAAGATGCTGTGTTCCAGCGCATGCGACTGGCCCTGGACCAGGTCATAGAGATTGTGACTGATGCCAGGAGCAGTGGTGAAGCGAAAGCACTGCCCATTAGCATCTATGCTGGCATTAAAGACTTCAAGGTGCAGGCATGGGTCAAGGGCTTATGCACACACAATTGACTGGACACAGATCATGGACAAAAAGCTTTTTATCCTTGTGGCATGGATAAATGCAGTATATCAAATTATGGGAATATTTCAAACAGTATCATCATTAAAATGAAGAAAAAAAAACTTCTACTTGTGTGAAGAATATATAATATACCTGCCTATGTACAGAAATGAACACACACTTTTTTACAATTTTGTCATTTTTGAAGATGCACTAGCCTTTTGTGTAGTTGTAAATTACATGCAAATAAATAAACACTACATCAAAGTGATTATAAATAAAACATGTAAACCCCTTTTGAGACTGGCACAGGTTTGTGGATGTTATCTCAGCTAATTAAATATGTTGTAATGTGCGCATTATTTAATTAAAGTGAGTTTCTGTGTGTGTTCCAGGGTAAGGTGGAGGGTCTGAGGGACTCTTTGTACTGTGTGCCATGTGAGGCTGTGGCAGCACAGCTGGAAGCTTTGGTTGAGCAGACTGAAGACTTCACAGACTCAGCCTACACCAGCCACGAGCAGCGAGAGAGCATACTGCAGCTGTGTCACATCACACGGCAGGAAACCCAGCAGCTCATCTCTGCATGGAACCAGGCGGTATGACATGCAAGCGCACACATGAAATCATCAAAACTGACATGAGTTCTTCAGAGTTGGGCAGCATATCTATAGCCTCTGAGTTGTAGCATGCAAAGCAACTGACATACCTGGCTTGTAATTCACTCTCTCAATCTTTTTCACTTATGTTTAACATACTATAGATGCTCAACAAGAGGGAGATATTAGCACTCAAGTAGCTTTGTATGCATCATGTCATCATCTTGTCACATTTAAGTAAAAAGTCTTGAATAATGTTACATGTAATTACCGTTTTGGGTGTAGGGTATAGTTCATGTCCTTGTTAGCTAATTTAGAGATAATGTCACCACTATTAAGCCATTCTTTTATGAAATGCAGACATTTTATTATAAGCCTAAATGGCTTTACTCTGTTTATTACAGCAATCCAATGTGTTCATATGTTTTGGTGCATTGGAATTGTGCATCGATTTCAAATGAATGAATTTGGATTTACACAAGATTATTTTATTATTGAACTCTCATCAGGATGGACATCTCTGGTGTCTAAATATAAACCGAAGGAAAAAAATATGAATCTAGTTATTTTTCCCCACCCTATATAATAAGTGTTCCTACTCCTCCATGTCCCCTTCTCTGCACATCATAAATAGTGAAATATACAGCCCTCCTCCTATATAGCTCTGCAGTGTTACAGTACTCAACTACACATGTTCATTCATCCTTGACTACCATCCTTCTGAATAGCTACTCACTTTTCTCTGATGCTGTAAAGCAGCATGCCTTTCAGAGTCCCTGCTAACAGCACTCACATCATCTGTGTTCTGAAATCTGAAGACCGCATGTTTTATCTGTTAAGCTTGTTCATTATCTAATCCAGTAAATGTTAAGGTCACACATTTTCTATACATGCAGGAAGTGACTCACAGCTGGTCTTTGGGAAGAAGTACTCCACTGAAGGATTTTAACAGTGAAAGAATTTGCTGCAAATGTATATATTCATACAACATGTACTCAAGGTTTTTTCTTATGAATGGCAGAAAGTCATAAAAATCCAAAAACATGCTTTTTTATTCTCAAAGGAATTCACTGATCCGTTCTTATACGCAATGAGTATGAAAATTGTGTACATCATTCATTAGTAAATCGATAGATGTGAAACAGCAGTGGGATATTAGTCTACAGTATATTTATTTCAGTTCATCATACTAGGTGACTTGAAACATCTAGCTGACTTTGATGTGTTATATATTAGTTATTTGAGCATCATTTTGATAAATGATGCCCTGATGAAGGCATTAGTGAATGATATCTTATGTGTACATAGATTAGTGTTGATATCTTATGTACTGTACATAGATATGTTTGGTAAGAACACAAAACAACTGCATATTTTGTACAAAATAGAGCACAATTTGTTGTTTTAACTGTAGACCATAAGCACTGAACAAGAATCAGTGAACATGTGCCACATCAAAAATTAGAATATATTGAAAAAGTTCATTTGTGCTCATAATTGAATTCAAAAAGGTAACTTGTCACATTTTGTGTTCTTTACATGTAAAGTGACATTTCAAGCCTTTGTTGTTTTAATTAAGATTAAGATTAACCAATTTAGCTAATGTGATTTTCACACAACGGAATTTGACCTCCGCATTTAACCCATTCGTGCAGTGAAACACACACACACACACTAGTGAACACACTAGGCTGTGAGAACTTGTGCCCAAAGCAGTGGGCAGCCCTTATCCACTGGCGCCCGGGGAGCAGTTAGGGGGTTAGGTGCCTTGCTCAAGGGCACTTCAGTCATGTCCGGTCTGGGCATCGAACCAGCGACCTTCTGGTCACAAGAAGAAACTTACCACTAGGCCATGGCTGCCCCCATGGCACAGCACTGTATACCATCATTGTAGTATTTGCACATTACACTCA
>BRDA01000053.1:164633-182818 GCA_036984385.1 Crenuchus spilurus | reverse complement strand
CTCCCCACCGGCACTGTAAACAGTGTTGGTAGAGTACTGCTTTTCCCTCCTGAGGTGCCGGACGGTTTGCCAGAATTTCTTTGAGGCCGACCGAGTCCTCCTCGTCCTAGTCCTCCCAGCTCCGAGTTTTTGCTTCTGCTACTGCCTGAGCCGCAGCACGCCTGGCCTGCCGATACCTATCGGCTGCCTCGGGAGTCCCAGAGGCCAACATGGCCCGATAGGACTCCTTCTTCAGCTTGACGGCATCCCTTACCTCCGGTGTCCACCACCGGGTTCGGGGGTTGCCGCCACGACAGGCACCAGTGACTTTGCGGCCACAACTCCATACAGCAGCATCCACGATAGAGACGGAGAACATGGTCCACTCAGACTCAATGTCCCCCACCTCCTTCGGAAGTTGGTAGAAGCTCTCCCGGAGGTGGCAGTTGTAAACCTCCCTTACAGAGTGCTCGGCAAGATGTTCCCAGCAGACCCTTACAATACGTTTGGGCCTTCCAGGTCTGTCCACCTTCCTCCTCTGCCAGCGGATCCAACTTACCACCAGGTAGTGATCAGTTGACAGCTCAGCCCCTCTCTTTACCTGAGTGTCCAAAACATAGGGCCGGAGATCAGATGAAACAACAACCAAGGTCTGGATATGTATAAAAAAAAGTGTATGGAAAAAAATTTTTTTCCATAAATTGATCATATAAGCAGAGTGGTTTTCATTCTTTTTGGAGCAGGCAGCCAGTGCAGGCAAAATGTTTACCACTGTGTGAAAGAGAAAAAGGCCAGAGTGAGCTTGATGTCATCAAAAGCAAGCCAAGAAGTATGGCATGTGAGTGAATGCACTCTTATTCAGGGCTACACATCACAGCCTGTGAAAGGGATGAAAAAAAATCAGGTCATCTACAACAACCTATTTGCCTGACCATTTGAGTTATGTATTGATGTAGTTATTGGAAAAGTAAACACTTTTCTGCACAAGGAAACAATACAGCTGCTTTCATCAAAGAACTGG
The DNA here is from genome assembly GCA_036984385.1 of Crenuchus spilurus. Lineage (NCBI taxonomy): Eukaryota > Metazoa > Chordata > Actinopteri > Characiformes > Crenuchidae > Crenuchus > Crenuchus spilurus. The sequence continues at coordinate 181,818 of BRDA01000053.1, read as the reverse complement.
AATTGCACAAATTATTCTGCAACTTGTCTGAGTTTAGTCTTAATTGATTAGTATGACCTATGGTAACTAGTTACAAAGTGCTGGCAGTTATGTTTGTGAAAGTAGTGCATTATGTTTGAATGGGAAAAGTGAGTTTTTCATATTGTTATAACTGTGCTATAACTTTTGCAAATGCTATGATTTATGTTCTTACCCTCCCCCCCAAACATGTTTGATTCTACAAATAGGCAGTAATTATGAATTAAATTGTGCAGAAATATGTTCTCTTTGCAGGATGTATTAACTTATTTTCAGCAAAATGTGTAATTTAACCAGGGAATGCTCAAACATTTACTACATCTATCAAAATACAGCATTGAACATGAAATACACTGATTAACTTTTGTCCTCTGTCTCCCTCTTGTCAGTGTAAATCAGAGCGCAGCAGTCTGAGCTCACCGCAGCACTGGAGAGAGAGGCAACTCAACACTCCAGTTAAGGAGGACACGCTGAACGGCAAGGGCTCCAATGGCTTCGGAGTTAAATCCCTGGAACAACACATGGCCAATATGACCTTTCTGGAGAGCAAGTAGCTCTGGGCCTCCTTATCTCTCCTGTAACAAGTCCTGGAGTTTTATTCCACATACAGTACACTGTCACAAATGCATCACAGTGTCTTTACCCACTGTGTGCTTTGGCCCATATGTTTTGTGGTGTACAGTAGCTGTTAGCATACCAGCCTTGCTCTTCACATATGTGCACACCAAAAAAGAAAAAACAAAACAAAAATAAAACTACAAAACCACACACTCACACACACCAGTGCATGTTTTCAGGTCAATTCAAAACTTTTGTGTAGTGGCTGGTGAACAAGCTGCCATTGAGATGAAGTGTATCATTTTCACCTTATTATGTGTTAACAGAATAACTTCTTTTGAAATGCAAATGATAGCCACCTCAATCATTACAACTCCCACACTGTATGTAATGTATCCGCTTCATTTACACATTGACACCAAATATGTCCACTGTTTTGAGCTTATCTATCCGCTGTGCTTACTGGCAGGCTTGCCAGCGCAAGGCTGTAAGGCACTGTATCTTGGACTTTTTAATGTGCCGAGCATTACTGTGTTTTAGGGCATCTCCAGCGAGTCATTTTCCAGAAAAACTATAATAATTCTGAAGTATGTTACTTAAATCCACAGGTGACATTTATGGTATTCAAAAGATGACTTTCAGGTTTTAGTTTACTTGTGTTGAGAGTGATTACCTTGTCGTATGGACTGCCCTGTAGGTCACTGTGATTTGTATTGTTACTTGAAAATGTAATGTACGTCAAGCTCTGGTACGCTAACTCCAAATGTTCAGAATGAAGCCTGAGTATGAAAATCAATAGAATTGAGTGTTATGTACTTTAGAGCAAGTGGGTAATACAGCACAATCTTCTGCTTCCTCTCTATTTGTGCACTGCAGAGCCTCATGCTTCACTGAACATTATTTGGCCATATACAGTAAGCTGGAGTCCAAAATATCTGTTAAGGCGTGATGTATGTGAACACACTGTTAACTGAAGTTAAAACCTTGCTGAAGCTTTTCTCGAAAGTACACTGCAGTCAAACCATAAGCTTTAGAGTTGATTGAGCAGCTATGAACCTGAGTGGAATTAGTTATGGACCATTGATCCTTTTCAGTTGAATGATTGTTAAACCAAGAAAAAACTAAATATACATTATTTTTCTTAAAGTATTGATGATTGTGTCTTTTATTTACAAAAATACATTTTTTTGCATGTGTACATATCTAAACAGAATCATACAAAATAAATAGTATGTGAACGGACCTGACCAAAATAATGTTGGCTACTGTTGGCATATATGTGAAGATATTTTAGAATTTGTCAACAGACTGTTCAGAGGGATGAAAAATGCATTCATAATTATATACCACAAATGTGAGAAAGGTCTTACAGTGTTTTCACATGTAATATAAAAAAAGAGAAATTCTACAGGACAATAATGGCCTTAAGTCTGTGTAGCTGTTTGTGTAGGACTTGGCTTTAGAAGTTTGGAATTTTCCTGAGATCATTTCTGTAAGGCTAATGTCAACAAGGCTCCGATTGCTGAGTAGTCCGTTTAGAAACAACGTCCTCATATTGTTCTCTTGTAAGAAGACCATTGGTGACACTCTTGCTCTCCTCGATTTTGGGAAGGATGACTGCTATATATCCTTCAGTAGAGGGCTGTTTATAAAATTACACAAAATAGCATTAGTCACACTTGCAGAAAAGAAACACAGGCTCCTGAATGAGGAGTGAATCTCTAAATCATTTGGACTAGATTATGCCAAATCCTGTTTTAATACTTCTCGTTTCAGATTGCAAATCCCATTAAAAAACTGTGGGCCATCTGCTATTAAAATACTGTTTGTATTAGTGCAACTCCAAAAATGACTATTGTATAAACATCCATTTTTATTCATAATTCAAAAAGGTAAACTTGCCTTTTATATTACACAGTGACATGTCAAGCCTTTTTTGTTTTAATGTTGATACCGTTTGAAAAGTAGTAGGTTTGAAATGTCACTTTGTGTAATGAATATAAAATAGAACCGTTTACCTTTTGAAAATTAAACTGAACAAAAATGAACTATAAAGCTTTAAGACTACCTTTTCCAGAAGCAGATCAGGTTGCTTGAGGATGTCCTCATTTACTTCCAACAGACGTCCTCGTATACAGCTGTATAGCAGATAAACGATAAAAAAAATGCTTGTTACAATTTCAGGATTCACACATTAGTGGAAGATCTGTCATGGTTATATTGAAGGCTTTCACCCTCCTGCAAAAGCCTATGAGGCTACTGTAGCTCACCTAAAAATTGTGTACTCCATGTTGTCTGTACATGTAATTCTACACAGTGGAGCAAATTCTGTGAGGAACTGGCCACCCTGTAGAAAACATTAAAAAACAGTTGGTGTACTTTCCTAGCATTTAGCCATGCTTGTGGTTAATCACGAAACCCTAAACAGCAAAAACACTCACTCTTTTTGACTTCCCAGATACTTTGTTGTTCAGGCGGCTGCATCCATCGCTGATCCGGTAGTTGATATTTTTTATTTTTCTCCCATTTTGAAGGATGGGGTGAGTCTCCGCAAGAGTGAGGAGACAGATTCTGCAAAGACATTTTTGTTGGACAACTCCCCTAACAAAATAAAATAAAAACTCAAATGTAAAGAATTATGTACCTGTTTGAATGCTGTAAAATGCAGTGGTCCTCACATGGCTTCCCTTTCATATCTAAAAAGAAATGCAACAAAATTTAACATAACTACATAGTGAAAAGTCACCAAAAAACGGATGTGCTGACACTTTAAAATAAGTCAAAAACTAAAATAAAAACATTAGAATTTTATAAACAGTTCATGTACATGATGTATTTCAAATGGTAAACCAACTTTTATATTCATTAAATGTAGACTGATATCTCGGGTCATTTTTTGTTTTAATGATGGTCAGTACGGATGATGAGTTGGTTGGCCAATCAAGCACAGTAATATGGTAAGCAAAGCATTTTGTAATAGTTTTGTTTGGGCAGGTGCTAAATCCTGCAGGAAATCAGCATCTCCATAAAGCTTGTCTGCAGATGTAAGCATGAAATGCTCAAAAATCTTCTGGCAGATGACTGTTGACTTGATAACACACAGTGGACATGGCAGGTTAAACCATAATAGATTGCAGAAACTTCACACTGGACGTCAGACTCCTTTCCACTCCTCCTCCAGACTCTAGAACAGAGGTGTCAAACTCCAGTTCTGGAGGGCCGGATTCCTGCACAGTTTGGTGATTTCTCTGCTCTGACACGACAATTAAACCAGCTCATTACCTGCTAAGCTGAATCAGGTGTGTTTGATCAGGAAAATCACCAAACTCTGCAGGAATCTGGCCCTCCATGACTGGAGTTTGACACCCTGCTCTAGAATCTTAATTTCCAAATAAAATACAAAATTAATTTTGGACCACTTTTGTTAAGTTCTTTTTCCTCCTTAGCCAACTTGATATTAGGAGCTGTAAGCCACATTAATCAAGATTAAAACAAATATATAATTTGAAATATATATAAATGTATATAAAAATACACAAACAGTATCAACATTAAAAAAGACTTTGTATGTCACTTTTAAATGTAATCAACAGAAAATGACATTTTGTATTTAATTATGAACACAAATATACTTTTTTCCCACGAAATTCGAATATGTTAACGTATTTATCATTTCACCATAAATGTTGCAGTAGTTACATTCAGGCGACTGGTAGCTGAACTATTCAGTACTGTGTCTAATTCAGAGGAAGCTGTAGTAGATCTGAGACTTCTGTTACCGTAACATTTCAGTAAGTGAATGAGCATTAACTAATGTCAACTACATCGCCATTTTATTCACATACAACAGTGAAAATACAGTCAGAAACACACACACAGTCGACGTTACCTGTTTTATACCATCGTGTATAATATCGATCAATGACAGATGGAGCTTTTTTATCTGCTTCTTCCATGACAAACTCACAGCAGTAGCTTCCCAACCACCATGACGGACTACAACTAACGTCTGTCTACAAATACTGTCCGACTGGGAAAAACGACCCTGGCGTGTGGAATAAAGTCAAATAAACGCTGAACATATGTGAAAACAAAGAGAACATGCTTTCAATCCATTACCATGCACGCATTGTATTATTTGATATTTTAAAGATGCAAATACAAATGATAAACACCCGGAACTGATGAGAAACCGCGTGTTTCCCGGTGGGTTTAGAGAAGAGAGCAGCAGACATGGCGGCGTCCGTGCTGCAGACGTGCCATGTAGCTTGTTGTGCTAACAGGAATCCACATGTCCTCTCATGGAGCAGGAGGGGTTTAATCGCTTTTGGGTCGTGTAACTCTGTTGCTCTTTATCATCCGCAGGTAAACACAGTTCAGTGTAGTGTATATTGGAGTCAGGGCTCTCTCTAAATAAGTGCTAGCTCAGCCGAGCAGAACACCCGGCGCTATCTAGACCTCTGACACATTAGATCCGCGTAGAAATATTTAAGTTACTGCTGTGTAGTAAATCCACTTAATGTGTTTATTTGAACATTTAATGTTTTAATAATAATAATGAAATATCCATATTAAGACCACCATAAGTAGGTTTTGTCAGCAATACAATAATCTACAGCATTATAAGTTTAATTCTTTTTCTGGGTAGAGCTGCAATTCTAAAGTTGTGATTTCATACTTTCATACTCTTAACTTGCAACATTTCATGTTTTACTGAATAGTTCTGTGTGGATTTAAGAACTATTTCAATTAACAGATATGAGTTAAACTGTAAAAATGTAGAAATGTGTATTTTATCAAGTAAACATTTGCTGTTACAAACAATGATGAGTGCTTTTAATTTCTAGCCAGAGTATAGATTTGGTTTTGAGGAATGTGATGCTGCAAAATTCTGTTATCATGAAAATCTTACTTTTGGAACTAGGTTAGTGTCAGGATTCAGCCACCCTAAGGCCAGGGTATATATATTTTCCCATACCCCTACATTTGATGTTACTACTGTGGAAAAGTAAAAGTGTCAATTTTTATCAGGATAAGTTGATATTTGGGGTCAATGCTCAATCAAATGAAATCTAATTTATTGTAAATGCAACTTTTACTGACAGGTCAATGACTGTAAACAGTACTGCTTTGTTTGTGTTTAGTTGACTTACTGCAACCTCAACATTTACTTACTTTTACAATTTTTATGCTCTGCTATTAAATACTCATTGTGTGGCATCTGTGGCCTGGTGGTTGGGGAACTGGTCTTGTGACAGGCAGGTTGCTGATTCAATCCCCAGGCAGGTCATGACTGAAGTGCCCATGTAAACCCAGTAGCTGGACTTTTTACGCACAGCTAATTGGAGAGTGTCCAACACAAAATATGCAGCCAACAAAGTAACTGACCACCAGTGACGTTTAAGAGGACTATGTAATTTAAATCATGCAGGTACAATTGGATGCATGCTGCACCATTTAATTTAAAACTGGAAAAATCAAATAAGAAATTAAATTATTCTTTGTCTTATCATGCAGCATATGATTGCAATTTTTAAAGAAAACTATCAATGGTAGATATTACAGTTAGTACATTATGGAAATGTTGGTAGTGGTGGTGTTAGAGGTTTACTCACCTCTAACATTTTTAAGCCACTTCTTATAAAGTTATGCTTCTGTAATTAGCCAGCTCTCAGTTACTACCTTGATGGCTGTTAAATGTGAAGTTAAATTTCTATTTAAATCTGTTTTCTATTTAATTTAGTTGAATATGCTGATTACACCGGTGCTTTGTAGCTTGTGAAAAAAGTCCAGATGTTTGATCTTGTCCTGTATGTTGTATATTTCTCTTCTCCAGGAGATCAGGATTATTGATCTTCTAAATAAGCATACTGGGAGGGTCAGAGCTGTTCAGTGGGTTCATAGAGAAGACTGTGGTAAGCTTTATCACTAACCCAATCAGTGTATACATCTATAGCACCTCTCTTTGTTTGAGTACTCATGACCTCAGAGAAGTATGGAGTGATGACAGTAATAAATTGTATATTCATTAAGTAGTACATTTTTTGCTTTCACCCTTTCTCTTCTGTTACACCACATGTACCCAATGTATGGTCTTACTGTCTCATGCAACTCTTTTTTTTTTTTTTCTTCATAGACCCAGAAACACAGCTGGTATCAGGAGGATCAGATAATAATGTCATTGTATGGGAGGAGCACAATGGGAAGGTTTGTTTTTTTTCTTAAGTGAGTGCTGTGTAATTCTGTTAATGGTGTTTTATTTAATTATTTGTGTTTGGAAATGTTTGGTTATATATTTTTATATTATCAAATACTGTGTCAGGTGAAGGTGTAACAATTTTACTAATATTATATGAATCTATATATTATTATGGGGTGGCACGGTGGCTTAGTGGTTAGCACGTTCACCTCTCAGCGCTGGGGTTTTGGGTTCGAGTCCACATCTGAGTTTCCATGTTCTCCCCGTGTCTGCGTGGGTTTTCTCCGGGGACTCCGGTTTCCTCCCACAGACCAAAAACATGGAGGTCAGGTGGATTGGGTACTCTAAATTGTTCGTAAGTGTGTGTGTTTGTGTGTGTACACCCAGTGATGGATTGGCGCCCTATCCTGGGCTTGGTTGAATAGTGTAATGCCCTGCCCTGCGCCCAGTGAGGGGGTAGGGGACTAACGGTGACCCTGATAAGGATTAAGCGGGTGTGATAATGAATGAATCTATATATTATTTATGAAATATTTGTCATACAGTCTGTTTACTACTTCTATACATACTGCAAGTGAAATAAGTATTTAAGTATTGAACACGTTACCAATTTTCGAAATAAATATATTTCTGAAGGTGCTATTGACATGAAATTTTCACCATATTTTGTTAACAACCTATTGAATCCACACATGCAAATAAATCAAACTATAGATGCCCATAAACTAAGTTATGTGTAATAAAGAGAAAAGATACAGGCGAAAAAGTATCGAACGCTTACTGAAGTAAATTTAAGACTTTATACAAAAGCCTTTGTTGGTGATGACAGCTTCAAGATGCCTACTGTAAAAGATACTAGTCACATGCAAATAGTCACATGCATTGCTCAGGTGTAATTTTGGTCCATTCTTCCTCACAAACACTTCAAATCCTGAAGGTTCCATGGGCTCCTTCTATGAACTCTGAGCTTTAGTTCCTTCCATGGATTTACAATTGGATTCAGGTTAAGTGACTGGCTGGGCCATTCTAGCAGCTTTGTTTTCTTTCTCTGAAACCAATCGAGAGTTTCCTCGGCTGTGTTTTTGAGATCACTGTCTTGCTGAAATGTTCACCTTTGTTTCATCTTCATCATCCTGATAGAGGCAGCAGATTTTTATCAAGAATGTCTCGGTACGTTTGTCCATTCTTCAAAACAGCCCCAAACAATGATGTTCCCACAAGTGAACTTCACTGTTGGTCTGGTGTTTTTGGGGTGGTGTGCAATGCCGTTTGACCTTGGCTTATATTTTGGTCTCATCTGAACAGATTATATTCTCCCAGTATTTCACAGACTTGTCTATATGTTGCTCAGCAAACTTCAAACACACATTCTTTTTCTTCATCATGGAGTCTTGCATGGTGGTTGGTGCATTACTTATTGTTTTCTTTTAAACAATTGTACCTGCTTATTCCAGGTCTTTCTGCAGCTCTCCACAAGTGGTCCTTAAGTCTTTCACAACTCTTCTGATAATTATTTTCACTCTGTCTGAAATCTTGCTGGGAGCACCTGGTTGTGGCCGTTTTATGGTGAAATAATGTTCTTTACACTTCTGGATTATGGCCCCACCAGTGCTCACTGGAACCTTCATTAGTTTAGAAATTCTTCTGTAACCAATGAAATCAGTATATTTTGCAGCAATAAGGTTGCGAAGGTCTTGAGAGAGTTCACTGGTTTTACCATCATGAGATGTTTCTTGTGACACCATGATAATGAGACACTCTTTTATAGGCCATCAGTTGGGACTGAATCAGCTGATATGCATTTGCACTGAGTGGCAGGATTGCTTTCTAATTGCTGATAGATTTCAGCTGGTGCCATGACTTTCCATGGCTTTATGGACCTCCCTTTCTTCATGTGTTCAGTACTTTTCCCTGTCATTTCTCATTCTTACACACAATTTAATTTATGGACATTTATGGTTCGATTTCTTGTGTGTGGATTGGATTGTTACTGACATCTGGTGAGAATTATATATATTAGTTACAGGGTTAGTGGCAGCCTAAGTACATGTCAATAACACCAGATAGCTCTTAACAATAATAATAATAATAATAATAATTTATTATTTATCTTACTAATTTCATGCACTTGTGTCCAGTTTGTGTCTTCTGCAGTTTGTTCGGGCCACCTGGGACCAGTATGTGCAGTGGATGCTGTGCCTCTGCCCTCTGGACACTTACTGCTAGCCTCTGCATCATCAGACTCTACTGTTAAACTATGGACCTACAGCAGTGGAAAAGGTGAATGCTTATTGGTCTTTTGAAGAAAAAATATTGGGGTGATAAATGAGTTCACCTAATTGTTATGAAGTAAAATACATACAGCCTTGACATTCCAGTACTGTGTCAAGCCTGACATCTGCTGGTAGGCTTTTGTAAAGAAAAATGTAGATCTTTGAGAAATGGTGTAATTATCTTCATTGGATGGATATTTATAATGAGTGCTGCTTACTTTTATAACACAGCTTTACTGACCTTGGCTTGAGTTTGGAAGCTCATAGTTACACAGAGGAAAGGGTGGGGATGTCCTGCCTCTTATTTGTTTTGACCTCACCAGGCCTTGTAGCCTTCTTGTAATATGGTGTTTGTCAAGGTGAGATGGCTTGTGTGCATCAGGGAAGCAGAGAGCTATGTTGCCAGACCTCTATTGGACAGCAGCAATATAGGACAATGTCAAAGGCGTCCGATCACAAATATGACAAAGGCAGTGACATCAAAGCACTTCTCTATTCTATTCTACCAAGAAAAACAAATGGACAAGAACAAAAGAATGACAGTTTACATGACAGAATGAGGAATGAAAGAATGACAGAAGATGGGATCCTTGGGTTAGAAGGCACTCAACTGGTTGAGAGTTCCTCTGAGCAAATATGGATGGATACAGTCAAAGGAATTATGAGTCAGCCCATTTAGAAGCCTGGAGATCCAAACAGAATACAACATTTCTATAAGCATTGTCCATTTGGTCACCAGAAGTTGGAATTGATTTGATGGTACTTAATAATAATAACAATAATACCGTAATAATAATAATAATAGCTGCACTCAGAGGCTACATGAAACGCGTTCATTGGTGGCATTTCAGAATTTTTGTCAAAGTATAGCAGCCAGAGATCACTTGGCAATAAAGTGGCATTTGATTCTTTCCATTAATTGACATGGCTAATGTCCGACAGTGTCCTTTAGGCACCGCACATCGGCTTATATTATTCAGTTGTGATCTGGTGCACATTTATTTTAAGTAAGTTGTCTTCCTAATTATGAAGACAATTGTCCCAAATAATTCTGACATGGCATCTCAGAGTTCATGTAAATCTAACACATGATTGAAAGGGCACATCATTTGTTCCTTGAAATGTCCACCCTCTCTCTGTTCGAGTGGGAAGATGAGTGATTTTCTCTGACAGTATTGGAAAGTGTGTGTGTTTGTCTCTGGGAAATATGTCTGTTGTTTGAAGAGAGAGACGTTTCTGCTAAGACACTCAGTCTGCCTCAAGGGATTGGAAACTGGGGGTATTAAACAGCTTTTGAAAAGCATATTCTGGACAGCACCCTTTCTTTTTCATTCTGAGGGTATTACTTATATATTAATGAATGGTTTACTCTCACTCCCAGGTTGAAGTAGAGATTGTAATGTGGCAGTGATGCTGTACTCACTGTATGTTAATTGCCTTGTGTACATACTATGTAAGGACAAAGAAACTGGAAAAAGACAAGATCTTTGTAAAAATTATCTTCAAACAAAGGCAAGAATTGTCAAGACTGCTCTTCTCTGTGGTGTTTTTGTGGATGTGGAAGCTGGACATGAAAAAGGATGAATATTGATGTCTTTGGACTTTGGTGTTGGAGAAGACTTTTTTTTTTCTTTTTAAAATTTTTGCCAATTTTCTCCCTTTCCCAATGTCGTAGTCGCCAATTAACCCAACCCATTAGTGCCTCTCCCCATCACTTTGCACTGTCCCTGACTCTAGGAGGGTGAAGACATGCATATGCCTCCTCTGTTACGTGCAATACAGCCACCACCTCTTTTCGAACTACCGTTTGATACACCATCACTGGGGAACCAACGCACTCAGAGGAAAGTGCAGGTCTCTAGTTTCGAATGGACCAATCAGTAGACACCCGAGCCAGCAGACATTGCAATGTGTGAGTGATGGGGAGAGTGAGAGCGCCATCTACCCGCCCAGAGAGAGCACTGTCAATTTTGCTCTCTGTGGGCCCGACTGTTGATGGCAAACAGCCTGACCGGGATTCGAACTTGCGATCCTCTGGTCATAGTGTCAACGTCTTAGCCTGCTGAGCCACTAAGAGCCATACTTTTGAGAGTATCTTGGACAGCAAAGAAAACAAATAAATGGATCCTTGACCAGATCATTCCTCATCTTTCACTAGAAGCTCAGATCACCAAAATGAAGTTCTCTTATTTTGGATACATTATGAGAACTAGTTCATCTGTGAAGAGTTATGCTTGGAGCAATTACAGATAAAAAAGGAATAGGGCAGCGAGCAGCAAGGTGGATGGATACAAGCGGAAGAATTATGAACAAGCCATTAAGAAACCTGAAGACACAAACAGAAGTGAATTGACTTGACGGCACTTAATAATAACACTCTCTACACTTGTGTACTGTGAATGTGTGTAATAAGTGGTTCTGTACTGCAGCATCTACCTGAACAACAACACTACTTCATTGTATACCAGTTATACTGAATGACACATCTTAAACTATTAGATTTCAAAGAAGAAGGAACCTTTCTGTTAAGAGAATTGCAGTGATATTTTCTATGATTAACATCTTGATAAGTATGCTTGGATAATGAGCATGTGTACTGCTATACAGTAGGAAACAGGTCATAGAAAGCTATAAAACTATACTACATAGAACACTACATAGTGTTTGTGAATTTCACAAATATTACATAATTGCATTAATTTGAGATATTTGCAATTATTTAATATTTGCATTTAGCAGTTATTAACAGAGTTGACTTACAATTCAGTGATGCTTAATTTGTAGGTGCAAGTAGTGTTGCTAGTCTTTGAAGTCTTGTCCAAAGTGTCTTATTGGTAGTGTGGTGCCCAGGCTGGGAATTGAATGCATCATGTGTTAAAACTTGATACTGTAGTGTTTTTGCATCAACATGTAACGTTGTAAGAGAGAATAGCTTTGGGAGTCTTGAAATGAGTAATCTGATTGGCTGAGAGGATAATGATAAATCTCTGCACTGCTTTTTTTGTCTGTATGAGTTATTATGAAGAATTATTGCAATTCTCTGACACTGTTCACAGTGCTATAATTAAAATATACATTACTTATTGTTTTGTAATATGTGTAGTTGTTGCAAGTTATGTTGATTAGACTTATATTATCTCAAACGAAATAGATTTGAGCAGGAACGCAGTATGTTTTCTGAGAGCTAATTTTTGATAGATTCTCCAAAACAAGCCTACGGGATGCTAATACTAAATGACCTGCACGTCACTCCTACCCTTGTCTGCTGAAGCCTGCTCAATGCTTTCAGACAATGTGTGAATCAGTACTATCTGAGAACAGTATCATTATTAAAATCCATCATAGCTAAGTGGGTTAATTCTTACTCATGGTGTGTTTATAATCTTTGTTAGCTGAATGCCTCCAGTCCATATCTTTTGGGAGCGGCTTCATGATGGATGTTTCCTTGGCTCTGTTGCCAGGCAGCAAAGGTAAGCTCTGCATGCCACTGTGCACTGAATTGCTTTTGCCTTCATGCCATTTGTCTCCATTGCGTCTATGTGACTGAATGCCATGTTAAAATCTCAATGATTCAGCTCTGTAATGGAGCACCATTATGCAGCCCTAACAATGTGTTCTGTACACTATAATGCATATGCGTTTTGAAGGCGTCTTTTGTTTATAGGTGTAATCATTTGTCACATGTTTTTGCCCTTTCAGTGTGTATATGGAGTGTAACTGATTGTTATTATTCGTGTAGTGCCCATTCTTGCTTGTGGCGGAGATGACAGCAAAGTCTATCTGTATGTGCAGCTCAGTGGACAGGTATGGAAAAGTTATACATCACATGCACATAATTTTACATTTTAGCTAATTAAGACTAGTTCACAATTAACTAATGATCAGTAGTAATTTTTAGTTTGGTAGAAATGTATCGCATTGTGTGGAATTGTACTGAATTGCATCAGGGCACATTTTGAGGTGGAAGCTATTTGCTCCGGGCGCATTGTGTGTTGTGACTGCTTTGGCATCACTTCCCTTTTCAGGTTTCACAGTGCACAGAGAAATGCAGTGCATTAACAAAGCACTGTTCTTTATCATTTGACTGTTTGTATCCAAGAAGAAGAATTAAAAGCATTAATGTATGTAGGGGGCAATACAGTGGCCCCTCACTCAGACAAACTCACAATCTATCCAGTGTACAGCCTCAAGTATTCAGGACAAGTGTAAAAACACGCTTTTTCTGATCTGCTGAAAGCTGAATATTTACTGAAGTTTTACTGAATTTAATCAAGGAGCCAAAACATTTTGAGCACTCAACAATTTAATAATGTTGATCTCATAGCAACAGCACATGCCAAGGTCTGAGATACATGAACAGTCGATTCTCATAGTCAAACATGCCAAATGCAGGAGAAACGTGAAGGCCTGAGCAACTGGGTTGAAGTGTTAAGTCCAGATGACTGGATCTTAGTATCTGTGATACAGCAAGGCTTATAGCAGGGGTTCTCAACTGGTCTTAGCCCGGGACCCACATTTCCTCATGGTCATTAAGTCACAACCCACTTTTATGAAATACAACCCAAACCAATGTATTTTTGAAAATTTTTACTATTATTATTATTATTACTAAAACTATTATTATTACAATACATTACTTACAAATTAAGATTTATATTTTACTTGTTACTATTAATATACTAATAATAACTAAGTGTTATTAATAATAAAATGTGTATTTTATCATTAAAGATATATTAATAGATGATTACATATATTATTAAATATGCATTTAATAATATAACTTGTATTTATTTAAATATAATATAAGCATGTAGCATACAATTATCACCCAATCCTTTTCAGTTAACTTCACTTCAATGCATTACCACCAATTTTACGCTTATGTTTGGACTGTATGGTCATTAGTCCTCATTTACATAAAATTATACCTGATTTTTGAGCAAAAATAAGCAGAAATTCAGAATTATTTTGACAATAGTTCAACTTGGAGGCATGTAAATGGATGGCTTATCACAGACTAGTAGACACATGCACACAGACACAGATTCAAATGTTAAACGTTAATGTTTGATGGAGTGACAGCGGGGACAGCCAATCACACGTTAGCAAGAAATGGGAGAGCCAATCGATGAGCTTCTGCGCGGTCTAAAGTTGAACAGGCTTCAGATTGAGCGGCTTGGATTTCTGCTGATTCTAATGCTCGACTCGTCTCCTTTTAATGGAGGGTAACATTGTTTTTGGAAGGTAAAAACTGCAGGGGACCAAAACTGCATTTATAAAAAACGAAAGCGACATGTTCCCCCTGTCCCACCCCCAAATTATGTCCGTGCCTTCAGCTCATGAAGTCCTCTTTTTAAAAAGCTCTACCTGGTAAATGTCGCATTATTTGGATGTTTTCATGCCCAGCATTTCATTACAAATAACACACTGAGGTTTCTGTCCATGTTTATCCTCAATGAACGAAATTCCACATTTCAAATGCTCTGGGTTTGCGTTTTGCTATCTTGCCTCTGAACATCATCACACATTTAAAGAGAAGGGTAACAGGCAAACAAATGGTGGTTACCATGGAAACGAGTATGCTGCGCGCGTCTGACACTGCCTCTCTGTGTCTTTTTGTTCAAGATAAACAACAAGTACATCATCAGATAAGCTTTAATTATTTTTAATTTTTTATTGTTTTAAAATGTATTTATTTATTACAAACTGTCCGCGACCCACCCAGAACGTGTCCGTGACCCACCAGTTGAGGATCACTGGCTTATAGGATGCTTTCTATCAGAGATGGCCTTTATCTACTGACAGTTTACTCCAAATACAAGTGATCATCTGCACATGGAGAACATAACATAAAACTCCCGTAATAGGAGCAAATAGTTGAAGCACAGTGAAAAACAGAGGGTGTGTTTTCAGTTTCAGAAAGTGCTCACACTTCAAGGCCATGAGGATTGGGTTCGTGGCGTGGAATGGGCAGCTAAAGGTATGATTTTTCCAGAAGGATATGGTATGGATGTATTGCACTAATACACACAATTCCTCATTTCTTACTTTCTTTATAATTCCTCACTTGATCCAGTGAATAATTGTTTTATCAATATCCTAAAAGCTTAATTACTATTACTACTCATTGAGGAGTTCAGACATATTTAAACAAATTCATCAGGTAGAAATGTGGTACTGCACTCGGATGGCTCTGAATATAAAACGCTTCACCCTCAGGGGCCTCTATCCAAATTGATTTCACTCTTGTGTGCCTTCATAATGCATGAAGCAAGCATTTCCTGCCAGCTAAAGGCTCCATGCTCCACAAGACTGATATACTGAAGAAGCTAAAGCAGGTATTCAGTGTGTGTGCATGTATGTGTGTGTTCAGATGGAGAGCTTCTTTTGGCCAGCTGTTCCCAGGACTGTCTAATCAGAGTGTGGAGGCTGGTGGTTAAATGTGCACCACAGTCAGAGATGCCTGCTGAAGGAGTCATCAGAATGAAGGAGGATGTATTTGAGGTGAAGGAAAATGGTGAGAACTCCTGTTTTTCAATCTTTTAATGTAAATACCAGATTTAAGTTCTATTCCTCACTTAATTATCAGTCATTTTGCATTCTTTTCTCTGTAGTTACAGAATGTTGTGTATGTTTCTAAAGTTTGGGGGAATGGCTCCCTAAAACATGCTGATCTTTAATGAATAAAATGCAGTGGAGAACCTGTGTAGTAGTTTCACTTTGTTTCTTTTGATTGTCATGAATGATAATTTCAAATGCAGTTCTCTGTTAACACTGATTTCTCTCTAATAGTGTATGCAGTAACTCTTGAGACTGTATTAGCTGGTCATGAGAACTGGGTGTATGGTATACACTGGCAACCACCAGTTAGAAAAGGTATCAGTGCTTTAATTTATTCAGTGCTTTACTTTATATTACACACACATACATACATATACATACATTACATTACATTGACTTCAGTAAATATTTCACATTTTTTGCTGTCTGTCTCCCCCTGCAGGAGGGTCTCTAGATCAGCATTTGAGTCTTCTCTCTGCTTCTATGGACAAAACCATGATTCTTTGGGGGCCAGAGGAGGCGTCAGGTGTGTGGGTGGAGAAGGTCAGTCCAGACACTTTACTAGTTTTTTTTTTTTTTGTCTTTTCTGGGAGGTGTTTTTTTTTTTTTTTTTTTTTTTTTTTTTTTTTTTTTTTTTTTTTTTTTTTTTTTTTTTTTTTTTACTACTGAGTCATGAACTGAGTTTGAGATGCGATTACATTTCACTTACTTCCAGCAGTGCCGTGATGCTGAAATTGCCAAAGGTATTTAGGAACTTCTGTACAGTACTTCTGCATTTTAGTGATGCTAATATTTGACTTCACAGTTGGATTAAATTGGGGTTATTTAGGAAGCTCATTTCAGCTTAATTACATTTCACAACAATTTGAACATTATGTTTGTATTGTTCAGATAATACTAGAGTTAAAGTATACAGTAGGTTGTACACAATATGAACATATACTATATGTGATAATATATTATAATATAAAATATTAAATATTATTGTCATTGATTTCAATCAATACAGTTGAATCACCACCTTCAGATCAGTACATCAAGACACATCAGTGCTTTTATGCTTATTAGCTATGCTTACAGTTATATTCAGTACCACTCAAAAGTCTGGGGTCATCATATGGCAACATATCCTTTTATTTCAGAAGACAGTCTTTTTCAAGACTATAATAAGATGCTGCATACATAGATACAAAGTCTTCTATGGTGTGGTATTGTAGTGAGTGCAGCTGTTTACTCTTTGCTGGAAATATTTTGTGCAAAGCATCATGGGAATAGGAGATTTTAGACTATATACCATGCAATAAATGTGACTAATCACTAGACATGTTTGAGCATTTTTCAACTAGAAAAAATAAGTTTTTCGTTCAACATTAGTGAAATAAGTTAGCACTAATGCTAACTCAAAGCATGTATCCACATTTGCATGCATATATATATATATATATATATGTGTGTGTGTGTATATATATATATATATATGTGTGTGTGTATATATATATATATATATGTGTGTGTGTATATATATATATATATATGTGTGTGTGTATATATATATATATGTGTGTGTGTATAT